>JARYGA010032520.1:0-38782 GCA_030545235.1 Helianthus tuberosus
AATTCCAGCCAATTACGAATAGTGCCTGCATTTAGTCTTTTTGGGAAAATACGTCAGTTTACACTGGTAAATACAATCAACTGACTCATTTTAAAAATGATTAAAAATTGATTTGGATGCACATGGCATAAACATTTTATAACTTGGGATAATTATTTAAATATATAAACTTGTAAAAGAATTACATGTTCCTTATGCGTTCAGTAGCCTGGATCGTGCCGGGTTAAAGATCAATAGACACACCACATAATCTATTTACGCACTGACGAGTGTACGCCTACACTCCGTGCTTAGGTCGTGGCCATTTCGTAAAACGATGCCAAGGATATCCGGGACATGGTCATTAACCCCCCAAAGGCTTTAAGCAAACAAAACAATTTAAACGGGCCGATTAAAATTCAATTAACCACCATACGATGGAAGATTTAATGCCCGACCAAGCGGTATTTTATATACCGTACCCCAAGCCCGTATAGGGAAAATAAGCTAAAAGTATTTACCTTTGAAAGTATAATTCACAAACAGCAAATGCAAGTAGCTTTTACTGGTCCTCCTATTCTGGAACGAAGGTTTATAATAACCTATTAGAATCCTAACGGGTCTTTAGTTAAGCTTAAGCTTAGACCGGTTAATTTTACGGTTCAAACGCACGATTAGGCGAAGATCGGAATAGAGTGTGATTTAGACCCGACAAGATTGAAGACTTGTCTTATATGGGTAATCTAGGCACATTCTGTATTTTGGGGTAAAACTGATAAGGTTTGACCCGTTTCGGCTAATTTATGTAAACTAGTTACATAAGCCGAACCCTACGTGCAAGAGGCGTAACGGGTAGTCATAAGGGTCCTAACCAGGTTTCCTAAGTTAATATGCCTCAAATATGTTGTGATATCAGTAGGATACCTTCCATTATGCCCAAAACGAATTTAAACACAAACTATGCCCCGTAGGGGTAATTTGGTCATTTATAATGTTATAAAAGAGTTTAAGTATTAACCTGAGTTACAGGTCTGATGAAATCAGCAAAGATACTCAATTTAATAAGTGATAACAGTAGGGTAAAGTATATATGTGAAATTTATCAATTATAACCAAACTATGCACCGTAGGGGCATTTTGGTAATTTCACATAAGCCGAAAAGCTCAAAACTGAAGTCTGAGTTAAAAAACCTTTGCTTACTGTTAAAATATCATAATTTTCCTAAAATATCAGTAGGTATCAACCCTTGTATGTTTAAAATAGTTTTAGTACATACTATGCGTTAAAAACGCTTAATTAGGCGATTAGAAGCCGTTTCCGGATTCTATATAGAAATCTGATATTTTTATTATTCCAGAAGGCTTAAAATAATTTATTTATCATTTAAAATCAGTAGCAAAAGGTTTGGGGTCACAAAGATATGTAAAACTCATTTTATAGCCCGAAATGGCAAAACCGACAATTACCGGATTAAGCCTATGACTATAAGTTATGCTCAGCCTAAAATTAATTAAAAATCTTTAAAAATCCCAAAATAATATATTATATCAGTGGGTAAAGATTTTGATATCTAAAAGTAGGTTTAAATAGGCTGTACGCTAATTACGCCGTTTAATCGCTAAAGAAGCTTTCTAATTACGCTAATGAGCATAACTCTCAATCTACACTTCAAACTGATGTCAAATTTTGGGTGCAAGTTTATAATTCAGTAACTAAGGTTTCTACTCTTTTACATTTTCAAAAATCACGTTTTATGGTGAAAAGGGCATAATGGTCAACATATGAGCAATTAACGGAATCATGCATATTAATTGGTTAACTATTGAACCAAGGTGTATAATCACAGAGGGTTATACTAGCATGTAACCTGGTCCAATTAAAGCTCTAAGGCATTTCTAAAACATACCAAACCGGGTCAGAACTGAAAGTCAAAGCAAAAGTCAAACTATGCGACTTTCGGTTCCGAACCGGGTCCCTACTGAAAATTGTCGGGTTGAACATGTTTAGACATGTTCTTACATTAATTACTAAGTTATATTAATGATCAAACAGGTTGTATGGGTTCTACATTGCTAATTATGCATAAATTGGAAATTAAGCATTCTGTTGACTTTTTAATAACAAGTTTGACCCGACATTAGACCTAGTTAGAGTGGGAATCAGAGGGTGCCCTTTTAAGGGTTTAATGCCCACATAATTACCAACTTATAACTACTTTCAATTCGACTAATCACTGAGCCATCAATGATTAATTGCTAAGTCAACCTTTAATTACGACGGTTTGACTTTTAAGCTAAAACTAAGCAAAACTTAACTAAGAAAGGTTAAGCGTACTTACTGAAGTCCTATGCACGATTAGGAAAGGCTTGGGTCTGCTCTTAAGCTCCAATAAGCTCCAGAAATGCAGAAATGAGGTGTGAAGAAATTGTTGCAACCTTGTGGCCTTTTATAGTGATCAAAACCTCATGGATTGTTGACACATAAGTCTAACAATGGCCTTGGATCATTTCCAGATGTCCCTAAGTGCCTAGGGGTTGTGTAGGGGTCGTCCAAGATGAGGAAAATCGATTATAAGTCGGTTAGAATGAAATTGGCAGACATCTAGCAAAGTTTTCGGATCAGATGACCCTAGGCGTCACGCGTAGACCCCCCCCCCCTTGGGCCCTCGCGTCGCGCGACGCCCCTCCTGCACCAAATCAAATTTTAGATTTTTATCTTTTGGTCCTTGGCTCTTGGAAACTTTGCTTCGACTTTATTTCTTGCACTTTGAACCCTCCAATTTGACTTATAAGGGCTTCAATACATATACCCACTATGTTAAGTCCTCGGTTAACTTTATTGTTACCCGAAAAGTCATAACTTTCAACGTTGACGCGTTAACCCATTGTATACGAATTTGATCATAACTTTCTCATACGATAACGAAACTTTATGAAATTTATATCGTGCATTCTAGTGAGCATAATTAACCGGTACAAAGCTTCGGGTTTGTCAAAAGGTCACTCAGAGGTATAACTTAAACATGTTGACACATTTAACCCCTGTAGTTTGTAATCTATCACTTTCTTTCATATTTAGCTTCGTATGATCCATGATTTATTCGTTTGAAGGTGTGAGCATCATGTAGGGTTAATGTACCATATATTTATTCATTGTTGACATTTAGAACTCGTATATTCACATACTTTCCATGATTGTCAACTTTAATCCTTCTATAACATTCTTTCACACGTTCAAACATATGACACGTGTCAACCCATTATAGGACGTGAATTTTCGAGGTGTTACATCCTCACCCCCTTAAAAGAAATCTCAACCTCGAGATTTACTGAAATAAATAAGGGTACTTTTCTTTCAATGTGGACTCAACCTCCCACGTGTATTCGGGACCTCTTCGGGCATCCCATTTGACCTTTACAATAGGCACATGCTTCCTTCGAAGCTTCTTAACCTGTCAATCCTCAATCGACAATGGTTTTTCCACAAATTTCAAGCTCTCATCTATATGCACATCTGTATGTGGTATGACTAGCGATTCGCCAGCTAGGCATTTCTTCAGATTGCAGACGTGGAATACGTTATGAATACCACTGAGCTCTTCAGGTAAATTTAACTTGTAAGCCACTGATCCAACACATTCGATAATCTCGAACAGTCCTATATACCTAGGGCTTAACTTACCTTTCTTACCGAATCGCATCACCCCTTTCCAGGGTGATACTTTAAGCAAGACTTTGTCACCAACTTCAAATTTCATAGGTTTACGCTTTGGATCTGCGTAACTCTTCTGGCTATCCCGGGCAGCTTTGAGACGGTCACGAATCTGGACAATCTTGTCCGTCGTTTCAAAGACTATCTCTGGTCCTGATAATTGGACATCTCCAACTTCCACCCAACAAACGGGCGTTCTGCACTTTCTACCGTATAAGGCCTCGAAAGGCGCAGCTTTAATGCTGGTATGGTAGCTATTGTTGTAGAAGAATTCGATTAACGGCAGGTGGTTATCCCAACTACCACCTAAATCAATCACGCATGCTCGAAGCATGTCTTCCAAAGTTTGAATAGTACGCTCACTCTGATCGTCCGTCTGAGGATGGTAAGCCGTACTAAAATTCAAACGCGTGCCCAAAGATTGTTGGAAACTTTTCCAAAAAAGTGACGTGTATCTAGTATCTCTGTCAGAGATAATAGACACAGGTATGCCATGTAAAGCTACAATCTTATCCACGTACAATTGGGCTAACATGTCGGAGCTATAAGTCTCCTTAATGGGCAGGAAATGAGCTGACTTAGTCAGTCTGTCTACGATCACCCAAATGGTGTCATTTCCTTTCTTTGTCTTAGGTAACTTGGTGATAAAATCCATAGTTACCATTTCCCACTTCCAAGTAGGAAGTTTAGGCTGTGGTAGCAAACCTGACGGCTTTTGATGTTCTGCTTTTACTTGTGCACACGTCAAGCATTTAACTACATAGGTAGCTACAGAGTTCTTTAAGCCTATCCACCAATAGTTTGCCCTTAGATCCTAGTACATCTTATCAGCTCCAGGATGAACGGAATATTTAGAACTATGGGCCTCCTGGAGGATAACATCCCGAAGTCCTCCATAAATTGGAACCCATATTCGTCCATTCAATCTCAGAATGCCGTCCTTGCCAAGAGATAACTGCTCCTCAGTTACCCCTAGATTTTCATTAGGATAGTTAGCTTCCAAGACAGCTTCCTTCTGTGCAGCTAACAACCTTTCATTCAAACTGTTCTTTATTTCAATGCTCTTGGCATTGATTCAGATGGGTTTCACCCTTTCCTTTCGACTCAAGGCATCAGCGACTACATTCGCCTTGCCGGGATGGTATCTGATTTCACAATCATAATCATTCAAAGTCTCCATCCATCGTCGTTGCCTCATGTTTAAATCCTTCTGATTAAACAGGTGCTGGAGGCTCTTGTGATCAGAATAGATCACACACTTGATTCCATATAAATAATGCCTCCAGAGCTTCAGTGCAAATACAACGGCACCCAACTCCAAGTCATGGGTGGTGTAATTCTTTTCATGCACCTTTAATTGTCTTGAAGCATAGGCAATAACCTTGCCTTTCTGCATAAGCACACACCCCATGCCAGTGTGTGATGCATCGCAGTAAACTACGAATTCTTCGGTACCTTCAGGCAATGTCAGTACAGGAGCGTTGCACAACTTTTTCTTAAGGATATCAAAGGATTCTTGCTGTTTAGGTCCCCAGTCGAACTTAATCTTCTTCCTAGTTAAGGAAGTTAGGGGTGCAGCAATCCTTGAAAAATTTTCAATGAAACGCCTATAATATCCTGCTAAGCCTAGAAAGCTACGAATCTCTGTAGGCGTCTTTGGCTCTTGCCAGTTCATAACAGCTTTGACCTTAGCGGGATCCACTTGGATACCACGCTCACTAACCACATGTCCAAGGAATTGGACTTCTCGAAGCCAAAATTCACATTTAGAGAATTTGGCATAGAGCTTCTCATGATGTAGGAGTTTAAGAATACAGCGAAGGTGTTTCTCATGGTCAGATTGGTTCTTCGAGTAGATAAGGATGTCGTCAATGAAAACGATGATGAATTTATCTAAGTAAGGCTTGCAGACGTGATTCATGAGATCCATGAATGCTGCAGGTGCATTAGTGAGCCCAAAAGGCATCACTAGGAACTCGTAATGACCATAACGAGTCCTAAATGCAGTTTTGTGTACGTCTTCATCTCTAACCTTCAGTTGGTGGTAGCCTGAGCTCAAGTCAATCTTCGAGAAATAACTTGCCCCTTGCAATTGATCGAACAAGTCATCGATCCTGGGCAAAGGATACCTATTCTTTATTGTGACCTTATTAAGCTCACGGTAATCGATGCAAAGACTCATCGATCCATCCTTCTTTTTTACAAACAAGACTGGCGCTCCCCAAGGAGATGAACTAGGTTTAATGAAACCTTTAGCTAGTAATTCATCTAGTTGTGCTCTTAATTCCTTCATCTCTGTTGGTGCCAACCTGTAAGGCGCCCTAGCAACAGGTGCTGCTCCAGGGATGATGTCAATTCTGAATTCCACTTGCCTATCTGGTGGTAAACCAGGTAGTTCTTCAGGAAACACTTCAGGATATTCAGAAATGACAGGAATATCTTCCATCTTCGGTTTCGGCTCATCAAAAGTCACTTGTGCCATGTAGATGACACAACCCTTATTCAAGCACTTAGAGGCCTTGAGCATGGTCACTTGCTCAGGCAGTCCATACCGGGTATCTCCCTGAATGGTAAGTGATTCACCAGACGGAGTCTTGATTACCACTTGCTTCTTATTACAGACAATTTGGGCCTAGTTGTGAGATAACCAGTCCATGCTAAAACGATGTCGAAACCGGCCAACTTCAAAGGAAGTAGGGACAAAGGAAAAGATTGGTTCTTAATGGATATGAAGCATCCATCTAATATGGTTGAGGCAGTTTCTAAGGTGCCATCTGCTAACTCCACCTCATAATTCACTCTTAGGGTTTTAACAGGTAAATTCAGCAATTTGCAAAACTTATTTTCTACAAATGATTTGTCTACGCCTGAATCAAAAAGTACCCTTGCATAGATATCATTTACAAGGAAAGTACCTGTGATCACGTTATCGTCTTGCACAGCTTCTTTCGCATCCATCCTGAAGACCCTAGCATTGGTCTTCTTGGCCTCTTCAGGCTTCTTGGCGTATTTAGGGCAATTGGTTTTAATGTGCCCTTTCTCATTGCAACTGTAGCACGTTGCATCCTTCCGCTTTTTGCAATCCAAGGTCTTGTGTTCCTTGGACTAGCATATCCCGCAAGCAAAAGTTCTTGACTGAGTCTGCGAGTTCGATTCGAGACGACACTTTCCGAAGAGCTGTTTCTTGCAGACTTTGCACTTGGGCTTTCACTCGATTGATGCCCATCTTTCTTTGACTCAGACCCCTTCTTGTTGTCACCGTTTCCTCGGTGTTTCTTATTTGACCTCCGTGAATTATCATCTTCACGTTTTCTTTTCTCAGCATCTTTGTTCCTTAGCGATCTTTGTTTGACCGCGTCCAGCGTGAGGGACAAAGATATATCCGCTACAGATCTGAAAGTAGCTGGCCGAGAGGCCTTCACGCTTGCCTTTATTTCGGGGGCTAAACCCCCAATGAAACGAGCTATTCGTTTGGGTTCCGGGGTCACCAGATACGGAACCAACCTCGACATTGTATTAAAGCTCGTGAGGTATGCTTGGCAATCTAGATTGGTCATTACCAACGAAAGAAAATCTGACTCAATCTTTTCGACCTCGTGCTGAGGACAGTAGTTCTCCCTGATGAGGGCAACGAATTGTTCCCAAGACATGTTGTACAATGGGATCTTCCCAGTGGCTTGAATCAGTGATCTCCACCAGGCTAAGGCCTCGCCTTTAAAAGATTGTGACACAAACTTGACTATATCCCTCTCAGCGCATCCGCTGATATCCACTACCGTGTCCATCTCATCTAACCACGTCATGCAGTCAATGGCTCCTTTTTCCCCAGTGAAATCCCTGGGTTTGCATGAAACAAAGTATTTATAGGAGCAACCCTTATCACGGGGTTCTTGATTTAGTACAATCTGTTGAGATGGAGCACTGTGGTGGTTTGAGGAGAGTCGATCATCATCTTTCTTTGGTTCTTCCTTCTTGGAAGGTGGCTTCGAATGCGGTGTAGATAGGGTCCTACTTCGAGTCCCTCTATATTCTTCATACTGCCGCTCTAAGGCCTTTGTAACAGCGTCGTCTACTAACGCTTTCAGTTCAGCACCCGTTATATTAATTCGGGCGTTATCATTATTCTACACTGGGTGACTATTAATTTCATCCGAGTCAGCCATTTTAATTGAACTGTTACATAAAACAAGGACAATAGTTTACTTGGGAGTTTATTATGGAATTGTCTTTTATGGCAATTCATTAACCATGGTAAACATAGACCATATTTGGTTAATTTGTTAATCATATTTATTTAGGATTTTTATTAAAATTTATCCTAATCATAAAACAATAACAGTTCTATTTGTGGCACAAAAGGCCTAGTCACAAGGACATTTTAAATTATAAGCCATGATTTCGGAGAATCAAGGCATGAAGGTTTGAACATAGTTCATTACCTTTTTCTGATAGGGAGTCATAGCTACCACTGTCTTTTGGCTCATGTAGAAATGAGCATGGCCCGTAGGCACTATATTACCAATGTATGGTCAAAATATGATCATCTAAATTGATGATTTAAACCCCTGATTCAGAGATCATTAAGTTGGGTTAGGAATCTTTTGAAGAATTCCTTATATAAGAATGAAGTGTGTGATTTTAAGGAATCACGTCTGCCAGGAGTGTTAACATACTTTTAGATGTTAACATGGATCCGAATCTTTTAAACAGGTCTTACCGTCTTGGCCAGGTCTTTATAATGACACTCAGGCTAGGTTTCACTCTTAAGATTCTTATTCAATATTTAATAGGCAGATCATTATTAAAAAGGAATGATTTTTATTTATTTATTTCATGTAATATATTTATGCATAAAATGGCAAAAATGAAATTTATAAATTAAACATTCCATTAATTATTAATAGATTATGCATCGCCCTAAATGGGACTTTTTAGACAAACAAGTTACCCACGCAGGGGTCAATCAACATACTAGTCCACGCAGGGACTTAAACAAACATCATACCCTCGTAGGGGTTAATAGAAAGATAGGCCCACGCAGGGGTCAAAACACACAAACATACCCACGTAGGGGTCAATACAACAAGACAGGCCCACGCAGGGGCTCAACTGATACAAGGAAATTACAACAACAGTGGAAGGATTCAATGGTCCTTCTTGCTCTTCCCTTTTATTAGGCTTGTCAATCCTTGGAAGAAACTTTGTCGCTCCCTGCGGGCTCTGTGAAAGTCTCGCTCGACTTGGTCCAACCTTTGTAGAATTTCTTCACGCTCTGGTGGGGAGAACCTTGGCGGCTGCGATTGTTGCCGAATTATAGGTCTAGTAGGTATTTGGTACCCATGAGTTGGGTAACCTACTCCCCAAGGAGCTCCATACAGTTCTTCAGGATGAAGGGCGTTATAGTTGGCCGCTACCATGTATGGGTCGGCTTCAGCGTAACCATAGTTGGTGTGAACCGGCTGCTCAAACGGGTTGTACGCCAACGAACCCGTGTATGCTGGAATCGGGTTATCAAAACCCATCGGTGGTGGTTGCAGTGCAACTGGATTCGAAGGTCCACCCATTTGTGGATCTTCTTGAAGTGGCGGATAATGACTGCCACTTGATTGTCAAGGAGAGCTAAAATGAAAGTCCCCTCCTCGTGCAGACATACGTGCTCCTGTTCTCCTACGCCTCGGCGGTTGCGGAGGTGCTGGCTGAACAGGTGGCGGTGGAGGCGGTGGCGTGACTGCCACAAATCGTGAATCCCCAGAGGGATCCTGCTGTTGCTGCTGGTGAGGCGACGAATGGTGCGAGGGTGTAAAATGCCACTCGAACTGGTTAAATCGTGCCTAGTAACTGTCCGGACCACGGTAGGGTGATTCATGAAAAGACGAACCATCTGAGACCTCGATAGGATGGTTCGGAGTTCCGGTCGCGGGCTCGACGGGATCGGTGTCCTCGTCCATATCCTCTGCATGATCGCCGGAGTAATGATCCTCTGACCCCAATGGGTTAAAACCCACTGGTTCTTGTATGTAGTTTGCTGGGTTAAACCGGCCCCTAAAAACAGGTGTAGGGTCACCAAAAGATTGGTGCGATAGGGATCGCTGTAGAGGTATGTAAGAAGGTTGAGGGTTGTCGGGCTCATTTTCCGAATGTGGCCCATAAGAGTTATGAACGGGAGGCGTCGAACTGTGTGAAACAGATCGTCTTGCAGGTTCAAAAAGGTTCCTCCGGTTTTCTCTAGGGTCAGCACTCGCAGTGGTGGTAGGAGCTCGCATGTGCGAAGGTCCAGCCTCGTCGTCATTGGGGGCGGTGATTGGCCCCTTGCCTCGTCCTCTTCGTCGAAAGAATCTTGGCGGCATATTTAATCCTGTCAATACAACATAAGATAATGACAAGAATATATAAAATAAAGGTCAAAACAAAATCAAACAAAGTAGAATTTGTCCTATGTTATTTGTCTAGACTTGAAAGTTTAGGAATGTGCAATTGTGTAACTGAGATTAAACACAAAAGGCTAGTGTTTAATTCACTCAGTGTTGGCTCTGATACCAACCTGTCACACCCTGAATTCCACGGGTCACCGGTGGGCCCGGTGGGGAGTATCGTGACGTGGTTGGCAACATAATAGTCAAACAACACAATATTTGAAATGCACAGCAGAAGCAAATGAAAGATATGTTTCAACCGAATAAAATATTTTAATATCTTGTATCACAAACAGTTGAAAGTTTATCCACAGAAGGATAAAAAATAAATAGGAAACAGTAGTTCAACAGATGATAGGCATCTTAAGCTTGCGAGACTCTTTATTAATGCTAAGGAGAAATTCCAGCCAATTACGAATAGTACCTGCATTTAGTCTTTTTGGGAAAATACGTTAGTTTACACTGGTAAATACAATCAACTGACTCATTTTAAAAATGATTAAAAATTGATTTGGATGCACATGGCATAAACATTTTATAACTTGGGATAATTATTTAAATATATAAACTTGTAAAAGAATTACATGTTCCTTATGCGTTCAGTAGCCCGGATCGTGCAGGGTTAAAGATCAATAGACACACCACATAATCTATTTATTCACTGACGAGTGTACGCCTACACTCCTCGCTTAGGTCGTGGCCATTTCGTAAAATGATGCCAAGGATATCCGGGACATGGTCATTAACCCCCAAAGGCTTTAAGCAAACAAAACAATTTAAACGGGCCGATTAAAATTCAATTAACCACCATACGATGGAAGATTTAATGCCCGATCAAGCGGTATTTTATATACCGTACCCCAAGCTCGTATACGGAAAATAAGATTTACCTTTGCAAGTATAATTCACAAAAAGCAAATGTAAGTAGCTTTTACTGGTCCTCCTATTCTGGAACGAAGGTTTATAATAACCTATTAGAATCCTAACGGGTCTTTAGTTAAGCTTAAGCTTAGACCGGTTAATTTTACGGTTCAAACGCACGATTAGGCGAAGACCGGAATAGATTGTGATTTAGACCCGACAAGATTGAAGACTTGTCTTATATGGGTAATCTAGGCACATTCTGTATTTTGGGGTAAAACCGATAAGGTTTGACCCGTTTCGGCTAATTTATGTAAACTAGTTACATAAGCCGAACCGTACGCGCAAGAGGCGTAACGGGTAGTCATAAGGGTCCTAACCAGGTTTCCTAAGTTAATATGCCTCAAATATGTTGTTATATCAGTAGGATACCTTCCATTATGCCCAAAACGAATTTAAACACAAACTATGCCCCGTAAGGGTAATTTGGTCATTTATAATGTTATAAAAGAGTTTAAGTATTAACCTGAGTTACAGGTCTGATGAAATCAGCAAAGATACTCAATTTAATAAGTTATAACAGTAGGGTAAAGTATATATGTGAAATTTATCAATTATAACCAAACTATGCACCGTAGTGGCATTTTTGTAATTTCACATAAGCCGAAAAGCTCAAAACTGAAGTCTGAGTTAAATAACCTTTGCTTACTGTTAAAATATCATAATTTGCCTAAAATATCAGTAGGTATCAACCCTTGTATGTTTAAAATAGTTTTAGTACATACTATGCGTTAAAAACGCTTAATTAGGCGATTAGAAGCCGTTTCCGGATTCTATATAGAAATCTGATATTTTTATTATTCCAGAAGGCTTAAAATAATTTATTTATCATTTAAAATCAGTAGCAAAAGGTTTGGGGTCAAAAAGATATGTAAAACTCATTTTATAGCCCGAAAGGGCAAAACCGACAATTACCGGATTAAGCCTATGACTATTAGTTATGCTCAGCCTAAAATTAATTAAAAATCTTCAAAAATCCCAAAATAATATATTATATCAGTGGGTAAAGAGTTTGATATCGAAAAGTAGGTTTAAATAGGCTATACGCTAATTACGCCGTTTAATCGCTAAAGAAGCTTTCTCATTACGCTAATGAGCATAACTCTCAATCTACACTTCAAACTGATGTCAAATTTTCGGTGCAAGTTTATAATTCAGTAACTAAGGTTTCTACTCTTTTACATTTTCAAAAATCACGTTTTATGGTGAAAAGGGCATAATGGTCAACATATGAGCAATTAACGGAATCATGCATATTAATTGGTTAACTATTGAACCAAGGTGTATAATCACAGAGGGTTATACTAGCATGTAACCTGGTCCAATTAAATCTCTAAGGCATTTCTAAAACATACCAAAACGGGTCAGAACTGAAAGTCAAAGCAAAAGTCAAACTATGCGACTTTCGGTTCCGAACCAGGTCTCTACTGAAAATTTTTGGGTTGAACATGTTTAGACATGTTCTTACATTAATTACTAAGTTATATTATTGATCAAACAGGTTGTATGGGTTCTACATTGCTAATTATGCATAAATTGGAAATTAAGCATTATGTTGACTTTTTAATAACAAGTTTGACCCAACATTAGACCTAGTTAGAGTGGGAATCAGAGGGTGCCCTTTTAAGGGTTTAATGCCCACATAATTACCAACTTATAACTGCTTTCAATTCGACTAATCACTGAGCCATCAATGATTAATCGCTAACTCAACCGTTAATTACGACGGTTTGACTTTTAAGCTAAAACTAAGCAAAAACTTAACTAAGAAAGGTTAAGCATACTTACTGAAGTCCTATGCATGATTAGGAATGACTTGGGTCTGTTCTTAAGCTCCAATAAGCTCCAGAAATGCAGAAATGAGGTGTGAAGAAATGGTTGCAACGTTGTGGCCTTTTATAGTGATCAAAACCTCATGGATTGTTGACACATAAGTCTAACAAATGCCTTGGATCATTTCCAGATGTCCCTAAGTGCCTAGGGGTTGTGTAGGGGTCGTCCAAGATGAGGAAAATCAATTATAAGTCAGTTAGAATGGAATTGGTAGACATCTAGCAAAGTTTTCGGATCAGATGACCCTAGGCGTCACGCGTAGACCCCCCCCCCCTTGGGCATTCGCGTCGCGCGACGCCCCTCCTGCACCAAATCAAATTTTAGATTTTTATGTTTTGGTCCTTGGCTCTTGGAAACTTTGCTTCGACTTTATTTCTTGCACTTTGAACCCTCCAATTTGACTTATAAGGGCTTCAAGACATATACCCACTATGTTAAGTCCTCGGTTAACTTTATTGTTACCCGAAAAGTCATAACTTTCAACGTTGACGCGTTAACCCCTTGTATACGAATTTGATCATAACTTTCTCATACCATAACGAAACTTTATAAAATTTATATCGTGCATTCTAGTGAGCATAATTAACCATTACAAAGCTTCAGGTTTGTCAAAAGGTCACTCAGAGGTATAACTTAAACATGTTGACACATTTAACCCCTGTAGTTTGTAATCTCTCACTTTCTTTCATATTTAGCTTCGTATGATCCATGATTTATTTGTTTGAAGGTATGAGTATCATGTAGGGTTAATGTACCATATATTTATTCACTGTTGACATTTAGAACTCGTATATTCACATACTTTCCATGATTGTCAACCTTAATCCTTCTATAACATTCTTTCACACGTTCAAACATATGACACGTGTCAACACATTATAGGACGTGAATTTTCGAGGTGTTACAACTGGCCTTCTCGACGAACAATCATGAAGGTTCGTCGTAATTACTTCTCGATGAAGTATAGTACTTCGCCACGAAGGTTCGCCGCCGTGGAGGTTCGTCGCCATGAATGTTCTTTGTCATGAAGGAATTCCACTGTGATGATTATGATAAAGAATGTTGCTGTTTATGCATATTATCTGAGTACATGATAATGGTGTTTAGGAATGAGAAACCTGATTTGATTGTGTGAGTAGCAAACTCACCTGTTAATTGTAATACATGTCATGCACATGGGATGAGGACTTGTATGAGTTTAAGAAATTGCTATGTGTTAAACGGTGAACTATGTGATGAATGTAAACTGTGAAAATGCGTGACTTAATTATTTACGAAACTGATTTCATTGGTAACCACGGTAGGGTTGGTTGACTAACTGGAACGGGTAACATAATATACCGAGCAAACCTTAGGTGAGTTCACTGCTCTCTTTTTTTCAAGCATGCGTCCCGGGGAGGGACATCTGGTAAATATTCCGGGGAGGAATATTGGGCAAATGGGTTTGACTGGAATGTTAAACCTAGAATGTTGGTTAATGATGTGCGTAAACTGTGATATGTATTTAAGTATATTTTAAGCCCTTTTTACACATTAGTCAAGTTTTAAATTTATAAAACACGATATTTTACTAACACCAAACACACATATGGGCAAGTGCACCCATCGTGAGCATGGTATAGTGTTGGCAAGATACCGAGGTCGTCCAAGGACACAAGAGCTTTTAGTACCGGTTTATCCTCAACGTCTAATCAAATCAAAAAGTTAGAAAAAGATTTTTAAACAAGAAAAATAAAACTAACTAAAATGCTGAGAAATAAAATAAAAACAAAGACAGATAGACAAGATGAATCACTTGGATCCGACTCGTGTGTAGTGTAACCTTTGATTATTTCCGTACTTTTGCATTTTTTAAGAGATTATCTTAGTTATTGTAGTAGGCCACTCTTTTGAAGGTGATGTTACCCTCAACCCAGTAGTCTGAGTCAGCAAGGATACAATCCTAAAGGGTCGGATTATTGAAAGATAATTAATTAAGTTATTAATGCATATTATGGTAGGCCCCTCTTTTGAAAGTGACGTTACCCTCGGCTAAGTAGTCTGAGTCAGCAGGGATACAGTCCTAAGTAGCCGGGTTAAAGTATTAATAGTAGCTTACATATGAGGGGATCAAAGAGTTTGGACCCTATCCATCCAATACCGGTGGGTATTAAAGGAGCTCCTACTAAATTTGACCCAGGTCCTTGCAGGATCTATTCACTGAACAAGGCAAGACTCTTACCAAACCGTTCCCTTAACCCCCTACCAGGTAGCCAACATATCTCCATATAGACCGTGGAGTTATGAATGGTGAAAATATTTTATTTTATATAGACAGTAAAATAATGCCAAGACACCACGGACAAGCGATAAGGAAGAATCACCTTCAACAAAAGAAACTAGTTATTAAAGTCATTTATACATAACCAAATAAAAAGTGCGAAAAGATTAAAAATAAAAAGTATTACACTAGACACTTGTTTTCACCAAGTGATGTAAGAGACTTAGGCAAACATGGCCTTTGATGGTGGTGGATGATGGTGGGTGGTGGGTGAAGTGTGAGAGAGGTGGTGTGCCAAGGGATGGTTTGCAAATGAGCCAAGCACCCCTATTTATAGGCTGAACAGAGACTCGGGCACGGCCCCGTGTCCATTGGGCACGGCCCCGTGTCCACCTACCTCTCTTTCTTCATTAATTGCAGTTTGTCTGCATTAGTTGACCACGCCCCCGTGTCCGCTGGGCACGCCCCCGTGTGCAGAAGCGTATCTGTACTATCAAGATTTCCCCAGATTCTGCGAATCTTAGAGTTGACCATGGCCCCGTGTTCGCTGGGCACACCCCCGTGGTGGGTGATAGAAGCTTCTACAGCTTTGTCTTTTCTGCTGACACTTGGGCACGCCCCCATGCTCATTGAGCATGGGGCGTGTTCAGCCTTCTGTTCTCTTGTTTTGCTTGGGAAGATGCTGTTGGGGAGGCCGGGCATGCCACGTTTGTTCCTTTTCTTGTATTTATGTTAGATTTAGCTGCCTTTTTGCTTCTTTTGTTCATTTGAGCTCATTTAATCCTGAAAATACAAAAGAAAGACAAAAACACACTTTTTCCAACATTAGTACTAAAAAGGGTTAGTTTTATGCCACAATTGATGTAATTTATATGTTGCATTTTGCACACATCAAATACCCCCACACTTGAATCTTTGCTTGTCCTCAAGCAAAACTCTTTATAATGTGGCTTTACACTCCTAAATGGAATGGGTAGAAGAGAAGGTTTTTGGGTTTGTCATAGAGTGTCGGGATTTCCAAGATTCTTTATTAAGTTTTATTTTTATTTATTTACAATCCTATTCATCATGATTTATTTAAAACATTACATAAGATAAATTACTTATTAGGGCATAACATGCCTTTTTAAAATTCCACTTATATACAAGTTCACATACCTCACGGGGATCACTCAACACTCGACCGAAAATGTATTTGAGTGGATCACTCGAGAGCGGCATGGAACTTACTCCTACCATAGGCTTGCCAAGCAATCAATCCTCCTCCTTTTTAACTATACACCTTTGTAAATATCAAGAGGACTTTTGGGGTGAAGGGTAAGGCTTGAGTTAAAGGTAGGTGGTTGGGTTAGTGGTTAGTAAAAGGGCGAAATGCGTAAAAAGTGTCGGTTTTCATAAGACTTTTTTATTATTATTATTTTTTTTGGAATTTTTATTTTGATGAAGTCATTATTCAAACAAAGTTATTTTTGATAAACTTGTTTGTTTCTTTTGCTTCATCAACATCATCAATTTTTATTTTTTTTGAAAGTCAGAAGAAAAACCGAGCTTGTTACTAAAACAAAAGGGTTAAAAATAAAAAGGTTTTGGTGGGTAAAAGGGTGTTTGTTTTTTGGTTAAGAAATGAAAAGGTTTAGGCTCAAAGAGGTTAACTAGGGGGATTTTGGGTAGGTGGTAAAAAAAAGAAAAATAATGGTGTAGAAATAAAAAGGGTTAGTCCTAATGCCTCCATCATTTACTTACTCGGGTTTAAGTTGGTAAGGACCGGGAATGTATTGTCGTGGCAATTTCTAGAGTCGTAAGAACCAAGTGGCTATTCAGACAAGAAACGAAAAATGAGCAATTAGTTTAAACATATGTATTTGTATGCTCAATAAAGGCTCAAAACTCACTTTTTGTGGGAATGGGTTTTTATGTGATCAAGTATATATAATCAAATTTTAACTAAACTTGTCATGCCGTTTCATAATTTTCTTATGTTTGTTCTTTTTATCACGACGCTATCGGTTGTAAATTTGTAAAAATATAACCTTTTTAGAACTTGAAATTCCCAGATTAAACCTAAACAATTAAAAAAATGAAAATTTTTTGAAAAAAAAAATGGGGTGATTAGCGGTTCCAATAGAGTTTTGTGTAAGGATTGTATTTAGGACTTGCAAGATTCAAGGTTTTAGCATCTCCCCCCCCCCCCCCAACACTTAAATTACACATTGTCCTCAATGTGTCCCAAAAATAAGTTTTTAGGTTGATTAAATGTGTAAAAAGGTGTGAAAAAGCAAAAATTTATGTTACTGGCCGTCTGGACACGACCCCGTGCTCGTTGAGCATGACCCCGTGTTCAGAGTGCCAGTAACGAAAACTTACAGAAGGTGGACACGGGGGCGTGTCGGCTGGACACGACCCCGTGTCTGGCAATAATCTGCAGAATTAAACAAACAACAGGTCTGGGGTAATGGGCACGGGGGCGTGTCGGCTGGCCACGGCCCCGTATAGACAGTCTGCAAAGGTGAAAAACAGGTTTCTGGCTTCGGTTTTCCTGTCCCAGCTTTAGTAGCACTAATGTTTAGTACTCTAAGCCTCGTATGTGCCTGTTTTATCAATAAACACTACTAGTTCAACATCCACATCACAAAGTTAAAAAGAAAAAAAAACAAATGCAGAAAATAAAAAGAGTTAAAGGAAAGTAAATTGTTCAACACACGGCACGCAGGCCGGAAATTGTTCAAAAGAAAAGAGGTTAACCTGTGGGATCACCAACCAGCTGCTCCTAACTCTGCTCCTCCCGCCTAGTCCATGTCCTCGTCCTCATCACCATCTCCTCCTCCGTGCCCCGCCATGTACTCCCGGATATTCCCAATGTCATCCTGAATGTCAGAGATGTTTCTCTCAATTGCTCCGACCCGGGTGTACGTGTTGATTGCCATGTTATAGGTGTTCCTGGTGCACATGAGGTTTTCTTGTAACAAATCATGCAAACTTTGAAAATTAGGAAAACCACCTCCTTGTGAGGAGGATTGGCCCGGATTACCGTGGGGCTGGTACTGAGGAGGTTGTTGAAACTGTGGAGCGTGAAGGACGAGTGCCTCTTGCGGGTTCCATGCATACCCTTGGACTCTTTGGAAGCTAACCGACCCGTCTTCGACTTCATAGATCAAGTTCATGGAGCGGCAGATGTGTATGTCCGCCCTTCCTGACCATGGGCTCTTTTGGAAAGACCTGGGCATCTTCACGAAGTGCTTGAAGAGACGGTATATCCACCCCCTGAAGAAGATAGGGGTTGGTGGAGTAGCAAGTCGGTTCAGATGCATGTTTCGGAGCAAGAGATACGGAACATCGAGGTTTCTACGGTTGTGAATGCAATGAAGGACCACCAGATCTCTCAACCCAACAACGCCACTGCTATCATGCCTTTGGCAAAGATAGTAGGTGAGGACCCGGTGAATGTAACGGTAAAGAGGGTCCCACAACCTAGTGCTCTTAGTGCTGCTTGGGTTGTAGTGCCCATCTCCTATTTGAGCCCAAGCGGCTTGGCGTTCGTTTTCTGATAGTTCACGTAGCCCTCCGGTGTTTTCTTCATTACCCAAATCTTCTTCCGCATACAACCCAACTATCGACCCAAACTATGCCATCGAAATTGAGTATTTGATCCCCCCACATCGGAATTCTACCCCTTCATTATCGAATGGGTCGCACCTTGAATTGAACATGAATGTGCTATAGAATTCCAGATTTTATTCGTGGATCGAGCGAAGGCGAGTAGTGAGGGCGACTCTCAGCGGCCCGGTGACTAGGTTGTTGAAGCGGTCCCATTGGTTCACTAATCCCAAAATATCCGTGCACACTTGTCCTGGGTATTCCTCCGGTCTGGTTCGAAGCACATCGTATCTTGCTTTAGCATTGAGCTCATTTGCATTGAACCTTGTGAATTTCTTTGACATCAGGTATGATGCTGATGCTTTCATTCTTCGACCGTTTGAAGCGAGATTTCTTCCTCTTCATCCTCAATGAATCCTTGATAGAGCTTCAGCCGTTGGCCATTGACTTTGAATGGAATTCCATTCCGAGATTTAATTTCTACTGCACCGTATGGGAAAACATGGGTGATGGAAAAAGGTCCTGACCACCTAGACTTTAATTTACCAGGGAACAATCGAAGTCGTGAATTAAAAAATAGAACTTGATCTCCTACTCGAAATTCATTAGGTTTAATATGTTTGTCATGCAAGTTTTTCATTCTTTCCTTATAAATTTCAGAGTTTGAGTATGCATAATTCCTTAATTCGTCTAATTCATTTAATTGACAAAATCGATTCTTACCGGCAAATTCTAAATCAAGGTTTACATTTTTAATTGCCCAGTAAGCCTTGTGAGCTATTTCGACAGGCAAATGACAACTTTTTTCCATAGACGAGCTTATATGGGGTTGTACCTATTGTTGTTTTATAAGCAGTTCGAAAAGCCCATAAAGCATCATCTAATTTATCAGCCCATTCTTTTTTATTTAACCCTACGGTTTTCTCAAGTATTCGTTTTAAACCTCTATTAGTCACTTTGGCTTGTCCGTTTGTTTGAGGGTGATATGCTATTGAGACCCGGTGATAGACCCCATATCTTGTTAAGATTTTTTTCAAGTTGATGGTTACAAAAATGGGTACCTCTATCACTTATTAATGCTTTAGGTGTGCCAAAACGAGAGAATAATTTTTTCAGAAATCTTACCACGACTCTTCCATCATTTGTTGGAAGTGCCTCGGCCTCGGCCCATTTAGACAAGTAATCTACTGCCACAAGTATATATTTGTTTCCTTTTGACGGTGGGAAAGGTCCCATAAAGTCGAGTCCCCACACATCAAAAATTTCACAAACAAGAATGCCATTTTGTGGCATTTCGTTTTTGGAAGAAATATTACCTGTTCTTTGGCAAGCATCACATGTCTTGACAAGACTTTGGGCGTCTTTGTAAATGGTTGGCCAATAAAATCCTGAATTAAATACCATTCGTGCGGTACTAGCGGCACCATGGTGTCCTCCGTATGGACCTTCATGACAATGGCGGAGAATTCTTCGTGCTTCGCTACCATGTACGCATCGTCGGATGAGTTGGTCGGCACACATTTTGAAAATATAAGGATCTTCCCAAAAATAATGTTTTACATCAGCAAAGAATTTCTTTCTTTGATGATGTGGCCAACCTTTCGCGACTATACCGCTAGTTAGGTAGTTAGCATAGTCGGCGTACCATGGCTCTTCTCTGTATTCCACCATTTCTAGGGACTCCGTTGGAAATTTTTCGTTGAATTGCTCGTCCCTGGTCGCCTCCAAAGCTGGGTCTTCTAAGCGTGAAAGATGATCCGCTGCAGTGTTTTCTGCTCCTCTTTTGTCTTTGATATCAATATCAAATTCTTGGAGGAGTAGAATCCACCGAATCAAACGTGGTTTAGCATCCTGTTTCTTGAAGAGATATCGAATGGCTGCATGATCTGTATAGACTATTGTTTTAGAAAAAACAAGATACGAACAAAATTTATCAAAAGCAAATACCACAGTTAGTAATTCTTTTTCAGTTGTTGTGTAATTTTCTTGTGCATCGTTAAGTGTTTTACTAGCATAATAAATTGGGTGAAAATGCTTCTCTTTTCTTTGTCCCAAGACAGGTCCAACTGCAAAGTCACTTGCATCACACATGATTTCGAAAGGAAATTTCCAATCAAGCGCTATCATGATAGGTGCATAGACCAGCATTTCCTTTAGAGTTAGGAATGCTTGATTGCAATCATTGTCAAAGATGAAAGGGGCATCTTTTTCAAGTAATTTTGTTAGAGGCCTTGATATTTTTGAAAAGTCTTTGATAAACCGCCTATAAAATCCGGCATGCCCTAAGAAACTTCTGATAGCTCTAACGGAGGATGGGGGTGGTAATCGAGAACTAGTGTCTATTTTGGCTCGATCAACCTCCATTCCTTCGCTAGAGATTTTGTGGCCGAGCACTATTCCCTCCGTTACCATGAAATGGCATTTTTCCCAATTAAGGGCGAGGTTAGTTTCCTCACATCGGGATAGCATTTGTTCAAGGTTATCGAGGCATTCGTCGTATGAATCCCCAAAGATAGAAAAGTCGTCCATGAAGACTTCCATTATCTTTTCTATCATGTCATGGAAGATGGCTACCATGCAACGTTGGAAGGTTGTGGGGGCATTACATGTGAAGGCTGTCTTCTCTTGGTCTTCGGGTGCTATCGGGATTTGAAAGTAACCTGAAAAACCATCCAAGAAACAATAAAATTTATGACCGGATAATCTTTCTAACATTTGATCAATGAAGGGCAAAGGAAAGTGATCTTTCCTTGTTGCTTCATTTAACCGTCTATAATCTATACATACTCTCCATCATGTGACGGTTCTCGTTGGTATTAATTCATTCTTTTCGTTAGTTATTACCGCCATACCTCCTTTCTTTGGAACTACTTGGACGGGACTTACCCAAGGACTATCGGAGATAGGGTAAATAAGTCCGGTGTCAAGTAATTTGATGACTTCGTTTTTAACCACTTCTTGAACATTTGGATTTACTCGACGTTGTGGTTGTATTACCGATTTGTAGTCATCGTTCATTAAAATTTTGTGCGTGCACATGGAAGGACTTATTCCTTTAATGTCTACAAGCTTCCAAGCGATCGCATTTTTGTGTTTTTTCAAAAGTTTAATTAATTTTTCTTTTTCTAAACTACTTAATTTAGACGAAATAATTAGAGGTGATTTACCATCTTTGTCTAGAAAAGCATATTCCAAACCTTTTGGAAGTTCTTTGAGCTCAAGAGGTGGGTCTTTAGGAGACTCCTTATTTGGTTGCTCATTTTGATCAAGAACTTTAAAAGTTTGTTCTATGGCGACCTCTTCTTCAACAAAGTGGTCAATCTTTTCACTTGTATCGGGTGGTTCATCTTCATCTTCAATTAGGGGGTAATTATTACCGAATGGATATTTCATTGACCGCTCAAGATCGACACTCTTTTTAAATGCCCCTAATTGAATAGATAGATTGTTGTACTTCCGGTTTTTCAAAGCTTTGTGGGTTTTTACAAAAGGTCGTCCCAACACTAGAGGAGCGTCATCGAGGATGACAAAGTCGGTTGGGATTACCATTTGATTTGTTTGAACCAAGACATCCTCAACTACACCGATTGATTTTATTACTTTCCGATTGGATAGAAAAATGGGTATTTGAAGTGGAGAAAAATCACTAATACTTAATTTTTCGAAAATGTAGTTGGGCATTATGTTAACGCAAAGATCTTTATCAATTGTGACATTACTAATAAACAAATTTTGAAAAAAACATGGAACCGGTGTAATGTTGATTTCAAATGGGTCTTCTTTTATTAGCGAAGTTGGATCATTAGTTAACTTAATGCTTACCGTTTCGTCAATTTTAGTGTTAGTATTTAACTCTTTTAAAAACTTAGCATGAGTAGGTATTGAACAATGATTTTCAAAAGAAGGTGACAAGAGATTAATTTCTTCAAAATTAGACTCTTTTTGAATTTTAACATTAACGGACTCACCTTTTTCGTTGTTTAACTCATGTGTCGGTTGTTCACTTATTTGTTCTTCCATTTTTACACTTTCAACTATCTCTTCTTTATTTAATTCTTCTCTTGCGCGGGACTCCTCTTCCCTTACGCGAGACTCCTTTATTTAACGCTCGATAGTTTTAAGGTGTTCTAATATCCTATCGGTCACTTCGGTGATAGAGTAAGGATCGGGATTTTCAAAGCTTGAATCCGGTTGTTCGATCCTTTGTTCCTCATAATACTCATAGGAAGTAGATGGTTCACACCATTGTTCTTCATTGTAAGTATATGATGGATAAGGGTCGTAATTTTGTTCTTCGTAATACTCATATGAGGTGGGTTGTTCATGCCATGGTTCCTCATAATAAGCATACGAAGGTGGTGGCTCATATCTTGGTTCCTCAAAGTATGAGTTTGAAGGCTCATACCTTGTTTCATCAAAATATGAGTATGAGGGAGAAGGTTCATACCTTTGGTCTTCATAGGATGTGTATGAAGTTGATGGCTCGTACCTGGGCTCCTCATAGTAGGTGTATGAAGTGGATGGTTGAAATAAGTTACAATATCGAACTGAGTGAGTGTTACCGCAATTGGTGCAATAGTCTTCCCTATAATCATCATCCTCATAGGTGAAGTTATAACCTCCTGAGTATTGATCCATAAGAATCACTCAGCAGACCACAACAAAGTCTCGAGACAAGAAAACAAAATTAAAATCGGAAACAGAGGCTGGACACGGCCCCGTGTTCAGTGTCTGTATCTGGGCGTTTTAATTAAAGTTACTGGTTTCGTTGAGCACGGGGGCGTGTTCAGTGACCATGACCCCATGTTCAGGCTTT
Source organism: Helianthus tuberosus (assembly GCA_030545235.1). Classification (NCBI taxonomy): domain Eukaryota; kingdom Viridiplantae; phylum Streptophyta; class Magnoliopsida; order Asterales; family Asteraceae; genus Helianthus; species Helianthus tuberosus. The sequence continues at coordinate 23,529 of JARYGA010032520.1, forward strand.
GTATCTGGGTGTTTTATGAAAAATATGCAGCACGGCCCGTGTTCAGTGAGCACGGCCCGTGTTCAAGCTACTGTAAATGCAATGCAATGCAAAACTAAACTAAAATGCAGAAAAATGTGCTCGCGTTTTGAAAAGGTTTTTAAAAAATCTGATTAGGTCGTCGATTTTAAGTTTTCTTAAAATCCTTGTGTCCCCGGTAAATGCACCAAAAACTTGATGTGCGTAAAGTGTGATATGTATTTAAGTATATTTTAAGCCCTTTTTACACGTTAGTCAAGTTTTAAATTTATAAAACATGATATTTTACTAACACCAGACACACATATGGGCAAGTGCACCCATCATGAGCATAGTATAGTGTTGGCAAGATACCGAGGTCGTTCAAGGACACAAGAGCTTTTAGCATCGGTTTATCCTCAACGTCTAATCAAATCAAAAGGTTAGAAAAAGATTTTAAACATGAAAAATAAAACTAACTAAAATGCTGAGAAATAAAATAAAAATAAAAACAGATAGACAAGATGAATCACTTGGATCCGACTCGTGTGTAGTGTAACCTTTGATTATTTCCGCACTTTTGCATTTTTTAATAGATTATCTTAGTTATTATAGTAGGCCCCTCTTTTGAAGGCGACGTTACCCTCAACCCAGTAGTCGGAGTCAGCAAGGATACAATCCTAAAGGGTCGGATTATTGAAAGATAATTAATTAAGTTATTAATGCATATTATGGTAGGCCCCTCTTTTGAAGGTGACGTTACCCTCGGCTAAGTAGTCTGAGTCAGCAGGGATACAGTCCTAAGTAGCCGGGTTAAAGTATTAATAGTAGCTTACATATGAGGGGATCAAAGAGTTTGGACCCCCGCCATCCAATACCGGTGGGTATTGAAGGAGGTCCTACTAAATTTGACCCAGGTCCTTGCAGGATCTACACTCTGAACAAGGCAAGACTCTTACCAAACTGTTCCCTTAACCCCCGACCAGGTAGCCAACATATCTCCATATAGACCGTGGAGATATGAATGGTGAAAATCTTTTATTTTATATAGATAGTTAAATAATGCCAAGACACCATGGACAAACGATAAGGAAGAATCACCTTCAACATAAGAAACTAGTTATTAAAGTCATTAATACATAACCAAATAAAAAGTGTGAAAAGATTAAAAATAAAAAGTATTACACTAGACACTTGTCTTCACCAAGTGATGTAAGAGACTTAGGCAAATATGGCCTTTGATTGTCAAGAACTCTTACGATGATCCCGAGACGACTCACACACTCTATGATGGACGATGGATGATGGTGGTGGATGATGGTGTGGTGATGGTGGTGGGTGAAGTGTGAGAGAGGTGGTGTGCCAAGGGATGGTTTACAAATGAGCCAAGCACCCCTATTTATAGGCTGAACAGAGACTCGGGCACGGCCCCGTGTCCATTGGGCATGGCCCGTGTCCACCTTCCTCTCTTTCTTCATTAATTGCAGTTTGTCTTCATTAGTTGACCATGCCCTCGTGTCCGCTGGGCACGCCCCCGTGTGCAGAAGCGTATCTATACTATCAAGATTTCCTCAGATTCTGCGAATCTTAGAGTTGACCACGTCCCTGTGTCCGCTGGGCACCCCCCCCCCCCGGTGGTAGGTGATAGAAGCTTCTACAGCTTTGTCTTTTCTGCTGAAACTTGGGCACGCCCCCGTGCTCATTGAGCATGGGGCGTGTTCAGCCTTCTATTCTCTTGTTTTGCTTGGGAAGATGTTGTTGGGGAGGCCGGGCATGCCACGTTTGTTCCTTTTCTTGTATTTATATTAGATTTAGCTGCCTTTTTGCTTCTTTTGTTCATTTGAGCTCATTTAATCCTGAAAATATAAAAGGAAGACAAAAACACACTTTTTCCAACATTAGTACTAAAAAAGGGTTAGTTTTATACCACAATTGATGTAATTTATATGTTGCATTTTGCACACTTCAGTTAATACACTCATATCTATCATTTAAGTCCCATCATATACCGAATTAGTTGCCGGGGAGGCAACGGGGTAATTAGTTGATAGCGCTATTAGGTTTGGCACCTTCACACCGTACCGGGGAGGACGGGCTTGAACTAATTACCTTAATCACTCGATCAATGTTTGATAGAGCATTGGGGAAGGGCAAATAATATGGAGCCATCTGCGGTAATCGAGTTATTAATAACATCGTATTTCTGAAAAGCTTTAAACTTATACTTGGTAACTAAACGTGATAACAAACTTTGAACTCACCAGCGTTGTCTGACACACTTGTCTGCATGCTTGCAGGTTGTTAGATTCATAGTTATGGAACTTGCTATCTGGGAGTGCTTGAGTGGTCATGGGTCGAGTCTCTTGGATACATGTTCATTGGTTTTGTACATTTGTTTTGAAAACACTTGAATGAAGATTTACATTATGCTTCCGCTGAACGTATTGGTTTTAAGTTGTGATTTAAATTTACTTTATGAAATAAATGGAAACTTTATTTTATTATCTTTTTATAGTTCAATGTGATTAGTGGATGGATCCTTGTACGTCACACGCCCCGCGGTGTCTCCGCATGTGGTATTTTGGGGGTGTGACATGTATTGTCAAATGAACTTAGGTTTTATCCCAATAAATTATTAATATGAAAGTTGGTGGTTTACTCCGATAAAAATATTTCCTAACTACGGTCCTGATGTATTCCGCTGCCAAATTAATAAACACCGATACCACCCATCTGGATCTCGCGGCGCCCGCTCCCGGGGTAGGGGTCGGGGGTTGCGACAGAGAGTGGTATCAGAGCGACAACCACTATTGGTTTCGTACATTTGTTTTGAAAACACTTGAATGAAGATTTACATTATGCTTCCACTGAACGTATTGGTTTTAAGTTGTGATTTGAATTTACTTTATGAAATAAATGGAAACTTTATTTTATTATCTTTTTATAGTTCAATGTGATTAGTGGCTGGATCCTCGTACGTCACACGCCCCGCGGTGTCTCCGCGTGTGGTATTTTGGGGGTGTGACATGTATTGTCAAATGAACTTAGGTTTTATCCCAATAAATTATTAATATGAAAGTTGGTGGTTTACTCTGATAAAAATATTTCCTAACTACGGTCCTGATGTACTCCGCTGCCAAATTAATAAACACCGATACCACCCATTTGGATCTCGCGGCGCCCGCTCCCGGGGTAGGGGTCGGGGGTTGCGACAGAGAGTGGTATCAGAGCGACAACCACTGGTTTAAGCCAAAGTAGTGTTCTGCTGACACCTAAATTCTGTGTTAGGAAATAACTTATGTGATTATGTCTTATCTGTTATTTGACTATATGTTAGTTTACAGTATGAGTGAGCAAGGAACTTCGGACGCTTATCGTCATTTAGATAGTTCACCAAAGGATGAGGGAACATCATCTCAACTGAATCCCTCAGGATACTCAGCCGATACCGAAGAAGGAATATTTATATTTAAGGTACAGTCGGAGGAACCCTTTACTACTAAGAAAAGAGGTTGGTTTCATAGAGGAGTACATGAGAGAAGAAAAAGAATGAAGAAATTACAACAACAAAGGGCAATAGTCAGGGCCAATAGGGAGGAGATGCACAGATTCAGGAAACAGCCAGTAGGCCACCTTGGGAAGAAGAATTAGATAGACAGTTGGCCAATTTTCATATGTTAGCCACTACAGCTGTATATGCTAACCTAAACCAAGTAGCCAAACCACCACTGTTACCCTTGTTCCAAGACTAACAAATGCTAGAACCTAACTAGGAGGATCCATTCCCAATCCCAGATGTAGATCCCTATGAGATTCCCAGAATTCCCCCACCAAATCCCATAGCTCAATATACTGACCTTAATCCTTTAGATCCCTTCTGGAATAGCGAATGGCGGACGAAGAGTGTAATAAGAAACCCATACTTTTATGGACAACCTATCCCTCAACACCCTGATCTAGTACCTGCACCCAATGCCACATATGAGCCAGAAAAATTTGGAGGAACTTCACTCATTGGGTGACGAATTAGTAGAGGAAGGAGATAGAATTCGACTAATAGGAGAAAAGCTTATGTGGAAGCATGTTGAGCGTGACATACATGATTGGATACATGACACTTAGAACATACCTAGATATATGTGTAATTTTGTACTTTGATAAAATATATATATATGTATAGATACAGATGCATAGTATATTTGATTTCCAGCTATAGTTTATAATAGATGCCTATATATGAAAAAGAGTAAAAGTCGCAATGATCTATGTTTTTGACCAACTTGTTTATGTGTGATTGTGTATAAGTAAGTGTGACAACTGGCACAAAACCGGTAATTTCCGTACACTTTAATTATTACTTAATGACTGCAATTATGTGCTTAAACGTCAACATTGATTGATTACATTATATACAAGTGAATTCATGCACGATTAATACTACAAAATATTGCTTTATGCCTTAACAAGAGCGTTGCGTCAGAAATACTAGTAAACTCACCGGTAAAACACAATATGTCAACAACTCTGCAGAAAGCAGTCATACATTAGAACTGAGGCCTAGGTGTAGGTCCAACGTCAAAAATACATTAAAACCCAAGAGTACATACAAGGGTTAACATATAGACGCTCCGAAAGCTAAAATACGCACTAAAAAGCACACGAAACGCACTTTAAGTGCATAATTATTCTAAATTCAGCTATAACCAGCTTTTAAACAATAAAATATCATACATAATTTACGTTCTATCGTCCAGAATATTTCCCTAAGTGTCGGGAATTGAAAGGGGGCAAAAGGGCACAAGAAAGACACTAAACGGTGCAAATTAACACTTTAACGGAACGGTATTTAACCGAACAACCGGACATTACCCGGGACACCAAATTTTTTCCAAACACATTATTTATTTATTTTTGGCTAGTCATGATCCCCGTTTACCATAACACCCATTAAAAATCAAATAAATGATATATGAAAGCATATTACTTGGAATTGAACTACCTTTACTATCTAGTTACAAAACTTACACTTGGACCCCACCCCCATCTAATTTTCGATTGAAGTTCATGTGGCCCCACCAAGTATTTTGTAAGATCATGAAAAGATTCCTTTAGACTTGTGGTGACACTTGTCTTGCATGCTAGCTCTTGAAATCTCTAAATATCTTCTATAAATCTTAGCATAATCTTTCCAACAAGATCAACACTCAACCTCCCTTCTCTCTCTCCCTTGAACCGTCCCCTCTCTCCTCTCTCTACCTTCAAACCTTCAAAGCTTGTTCATCACATTCAAACTCCATCTCTAGCCATCTTTAAGTTAGTGTGAAGATCTAGAGGTGATCCCAAGGTGTTCTCAAGTGATTCAAGCTTCCCATCATCTTCACACTAGAATTTCTACCCTAGCCTTGTGCTAGTAGTAAGTCCCTTCACACTCTTGTTTCATCTTGTTCATTGTTATGTTGCGGTAGGATGTTAGTGTTCAAATCACTAAACTAAAACACTAAAAGATGAACATAGAACCTTACATAAATACCACACATAAGAAGTTTGCATAAAGATGTTATCGGGTTGGATTAGGGATGGATAAAACATGCATGTTATTTGATCATTGATTTCGTGGTAAAACCGTTGTTCGGGCACTTGGTGATGCGTTTTTAGAAACATTAAACTAGAAATAAACATGCTGATTGGAATTTCCAGCCAACTTCAACAGGCTGTAACTGGGTCATTTTTAATCGAAAAACTGAATTTCTGGAGTCTAAATTATGTATTTTTGAACAACCGAACAAATGGCACTGGAATCGTAATTTTTCGAGGTCGTTTACTATTTTTAAAGAATTGTTTTAAGACAGCAGCTCAAGCTCAAATCTTCCTGCTGAAAAAGTGTGTCGTATTCAGAATCGTAACCCGAAACCTGAGTAGAATCAGCTCATGGGATTTTTACTGTAGATGGTCACTGTTGTTGCCGTGATCCTCCAACTGGAATTTCGTCGATCGGATTTACGATTAATTTATAGTAAATTTTTCCGTAAACTGCGATCAGAAAGCAACAAATCTGATTGCAGTCGGGTAAATAAATTTTTATATAATATTGGTAATAAACTGAGCCCCGATATTTTTACACAATGAAATTTGAAACGTTTATGACATTCTGTAAAAATTTGGGAATTTTTGGAGAAGGGTAACTATTTTATTGAAATGCTCTAAAACAGTCCAGTTTTGATGAATAAAGCTGAGATGACATAAGTAGTTATTGCATGTCTGATTGTCGGGTTGGTTATTTGAGAACAATCTACGGGATATATGTAAAAGAAAATGATACGCTATTAAGCATGGACACCTCCATTTACAAAGGAGACTATGGCGAAACTTTCTGAAAGTCCTAACACTTAGTAAATATTTTCTAGACAAACGTTTACTAGTGTGTTCTAAACTATGTTTTTCGACTATAAACCTCGCCATAATTTTTGTAACAAAAAATACACATACAACATACAAGATACATAACTCGGGTGCAAAGTGCAAAATACAAGAAACTTATATTTATTTTTGAGAAAATAATATAAGTAAGACACTTAGTTAAAAACATGAAATATTTTTAACACAAGAAAACATATACATAAAAGACAGTGACTCGTACTTGTACGATACAAGTCTAGTGACTAACGTTAAGAAAACACGTATAGGTCACGATGTTAATTAAGCAAATCCGGTGAAGTTTACGACCCAAGGAACACAAAGTTGTGAGTTCATGCTCCCCCTTTTCTTTTAACTGTTTTTAGTTTTATAACTTCGGGGGTGAAATACATGTTACAAATATTACAATGTTTACATATGGTATGATGGATACAAGAATGATACGAGAAATCGTGTCACGAATAGGGTACCATAAGCACCGTTAACCGTGTACATACTAAGACCGCAGAACAAAAGGTTAGATCTAATGGGTTTCAGGGCAGCCCCACTCTTGGTGACAACTAGTACCGAGTAGTGTTTTTGTGTCTCAGTCGTGAATCGACTACAGAAAAATGCCTATGGTTTGGTGACTTCCTATGTCGTGTCACATGTTAATGGCTTTGCAACCCATTAACACTTGATATATATAGAAATACTTGATTTATACAAGATACAAATTATGATTTCATACAAAGTATACAAACGTGAAATACAAATATTGCATGAATTCACACCAACATTATGTTGACGTTTTTCCAAAAACTCACATGTATTTCAGGTAACTAGGATGGATGTGCGCGCGGTTTTACTCATGCTCTTGGATGTCGCTTTTGTTTATCTTTGAATAAAGTTGTAAACTTATCAGACAAAATGCTGTCTTGTGTTGTAAACACTTAAACTACGATTTCAGTTATGTAATGTGTTGCATTTAAAGCTATTTTTATGAGCATGTAGTATGTTTACCTTTCGTATGCAATGAGAACCTTTCATGATCACACCTCGTGCTTTCGCCGCAGAAAGGGGTGTGACAGATTGGTATCAGAGCTGCGATTGTAGTGAACCAGTATTCCATCTCGAGTCTAGTCTACAATCATTAGGATCCTTTCACGAAAACAATTTTTTTTTCAAAGAGTTTTCATTGCATAAAACTTTCCGCGACATCCACTACCTGAAACTGTTTACAGGAGTCTAGAAAATACACTACGAGGCTTAGAGTGCACAAAAGTAGAACTTGGTTTTAACTGAGAAATTACTTGCAATTATGTGTGATAATTAGCTTATACTTATACTAGGAGTAGAATACCACTAGTATACGTGACCTTACCTGAAGACAATGGCCTATCTGAAGGAAGAGATACGAGGATGAAACAAACTGTGCGGACTGTGCAAGGGGTTACGTAATTATGGATGCATACATAATTATGGAATTCAGTGCACAGAAATCACAGCAAGTCTTGTCACGTATAGATTCCTTCAGTACAAGAAAAGGTCAAACGTGAACACCAGCCTATTAATATCCTCTGCTAGAGTAAAATTGTTTGATGTCACTTATGTGGTATATACCTGTGTATATATACTACTACTGTCTAGTACGACGATATCAAACAAATATCTAAACATATTGTGTTATGTTCTGTCAGAACATGGCACCCAGGAAAGTTGTGAACGCTCGTGATCAACCTCCTCCCCCACTGCCAAAGACTGCTGAGGAGCTGAACGCTCTACTAGAAGAAAGGATCTCCGCTGCTATCGCCCAATACGAGGCAACCCGTACTGCAGACAGTGGTGGACCAAGTAATGCCAGACGTAACGGGAATGGAGATTCATCTGGAGGAAACGCAGCTCGGGGCTGTACTTTCAAGCAGTTTCTCGACTGCAAGCCAAAGAACTATGACGGCACAGGAGGTGCAGTAGCGTTTGTACGCTGGATGGAGAAAACTGAAGCTACTATCCGCATGAGCAAGTGTACCACGGATCAGCAAGTCGCTTTTGCTACTGGGTTGTTTGTCGATGAAGCTTTGACCTGGTGGAACTTACAAGTCCATACCTTGGGCGATGATGCCGCTTATGGCCTAACTTAGGATGAACTAAAGGAAAGAATGAGAGAAAAGTACTGCTCCCGTGCTGAACTCCAAAGGCTGGAAACGGAGTTCTGGCACTTGACTATGGAAGGTGCTGACATTAATGGTTATACTCGAAGGTTCCACGATCTATCTAGAGTGCTTCCCTACATGGTGACTCCCGAATTCAAGCGAGTTGAACGCTACATTTGGGGACTGGCCCCAGAATTTCACGGCATGGTAACTTCGACCAAACCTCATACAATCACCGAGGCTGTAACTCTGGCTGTCATCCTTACTGAAGATTGTGTTCGTATGAAGAAGCTATCACTAAACCTAACAGAAGAGACCGAGACGCATGCTGAGTCGTCCGACGACAAGAAAAGGAAACATGCAAACCTGAACCAAGCAACTCGTAACAATAGGGGTTCCAACAAGAAGCGTGACGCCAACCCGCCTCAGGGGGCGAGATCCCTTGCAGCCATGAATGACACTCCAGCCAAGGGATACCTGGGCACTCTGCCTAAATGCAATCATTGCAAGCGTCACCACGAAGGGGTGTGTCACATTTCAAAATGCGACAAGTGTGGAAAGTTGGGTCACCGCACTGAAGACTGTTGGGGAAAAGGAAGGAACGAAAATGGAAATCGCAACGGTGCTGGTAATGCAAATGGTGGGAATGGAAATGGTAATAGCAACCGGATTGGGAATGGAGCTGGGCGTAACCAAGGATGCTTCAGATGTGGAAGCAAGGAGCACTTCATGAAAGATTGCCCAAAGGGAAACAATGCTCAAGCTCGAGCATTTGTAATTGGAGCAAGGGACGCACGCGAGGACCCTAATGTGGTCAACGGTACGTTCCTCATTAACAATCACTTTGCATCCATACTATTTGACACTAGCGCCGATTATAGCTTCATGTCTGTGGAATTTAAACGCATGCTTGGAATAGAATCTAGTAGATTAGAAATTCCTTATTCCATAGAACTAGCCAATGGTAAACTTGTTAAGTCAGGCGAAGTGGTTAGAGGTTGCACATTAGAACTTGGTGAACGAAGATTTAGCATCGACCTCTTACCTATTCAATTGGGTAACTTCGATGTAGTAGTCGGGATGGACTGGTTGTCCAAGAACAAAGCTGAAGTTATTTGTCACGAGAAAATCATTCGCATCCCTTTGGCAAATGATGAAACTCTCATCGTACATGGAGAAAGACGAAACGCGCGTCTTCGAATCATCAGTTGCAAGAAGGCACAAAAGTGCTTAAGGAAAGGATGTGTTGCTTTCCTAGCACACGTTGTAGATAAGAAGGTTGTGGATCCGAAGCTCGAGGATATTCCCGTGGTAAAGGAATTCCCTAATGTTTTTCCCGAAGATCTGCCAGGACTACCTCCGCAACGACAAGTCGAATTTCATATAGACTTGGTTCCAGGAGCCGCTCCTGTAGCCAAGGCGCCCTATCGGCTTGCACCATCCGAAATGCAAGAATTATCTACACAACTCCAGGAGTTGTTGGATAAAGGATTCATAAGGCCAAGCTTCTCACCTTGGGGAGCTCCAGTATTGTTCATGAAGAAAAAGGATGGAACTATGCGGATGTGTATCGATTATAGAGAACTGAACAAGCTCACAATCAAGAATCGGTACCCGCTACCGAGGATTGATGACTTATTTGATCAGTTGCAAGGATCAAGCTACTATTCCAAGATCGATCTTCGATCTGGATACCATCAGCTAAGGATACAAGAAGAAAGCATACCAAAGACTGCATTTCGAACGCGCTATGGGCATTACGAGTTTCTTGTAATGCCATTCGGATTGACGAATGCACCAGCGGTCTTTATGGATCTGATGAACCGCGTTTGCAAACCATATCTCGATAAATTCGTGATTGTGTTTATCGATGATATCTTGATTTACTCACGAACAAAAGACGAACACGAGCAACATCTCAGGACCATTTTGGAACTGCTGAAGAAGGAGAAGCTTTATGCGAAGTTCTCGAAATGCGAATTCTGGATTCGCGAAGTACAATTTCTGGGTCATGTTGTGAATGAGAAGGGTATTCATGTAGACCCATCCAAGGTTGGAGCAATAAAGAATTAGGAAGCTCCCAAAACCCCAACTGAAGTTCGTCAATTCTTGGGTTTAGCGGGCTATTACCGACGTTTCATCGAGAACTTCTCAAAGATAGCTCAACCGCTAACCTCCCTTACTCAGAAAGACAAGAAGTACGACTGGGGTGACAAGCAGGAAGAAGCCTTCCAACTGCTCAAAAACAAACTATGCGATGCACCGATACTATCATTACCCGAAGGCACGGAAGACTTCGTGGTATACTGTGACGCCTCACGACAAGGCTTAGGTTGCGTGCTCATGCAACGCAAGAAAGTCATCGCTTATGCTTCAATACAATTGGAGGTTCATGAAAGAAATTATACCACTCACGACCTGGAGCTAGGCGCAGTGGTATTCACCCTGAAGATCTGGCGACACTATTTATATGGTACTCGATGTACAATCTTCACAGATCACAAAAGCCTACAACACATATTTGATCAGAAGGAATTAAATATGCGCCAGCGGCGTTGGGTCGAGTTACTGAACGATTACGACTGTGAGATTAAGTACCATCCTGGAAAAGCAAACGTGGTAGCAGACGCGTTAAGCCGAAAAGAAAGGGTTAAGACCCTAAGGGTTCGAGCATTGGAAATGACGATTCAAACGAACCTCACGGCATGTATTCGTGACACACAACAAGAAGCTCTTAAGGAAGAAAATCGCAAAGCTGAATACCTCCGGGGTGCATTGAAATATATGGTGCCAAATGAAGAAGGAGCCTTATACTTCGAGAAACGTATCTGGGTTCCACTCTATGGTGGCATACGAGAAGTCATCCTTGATGAAGTGCACAAGTCAAGATACTCGATCCATCCAGGATCGGACAAAATGTATCAAGACCTAAAGGAATACTACTGGTGGCCAAGACTTAAAAGCGATGTTGCTATTTATGTTGGAAAATGCTTAACCTGTGCCAAGGTTAAGGCTGAATATCAGAAACCGTCTGACCTACTACAACAACCAGAGATACCCATGTGGAAGTGTGAGCAAATCTCAATGGACTTCATCACAAAATTACCCAAGACCCCAAGAGGGCACGACATGATATGGGTGATAGTCGATCGATTAACAAAGTCTGCGCACTTCCTACCGATCCGAGAGAAGGATAGCATTGGAAAGCTTGCTGAGATTTACTTGAAAGAAATCGTGGCACGTCATGGAGTGCCAATCTCAATTATTTCAAACAGAGATGGACGCTTTGTCTCAAGAATTTGGCAATCCTTTCAGGAAGCCTTTGGATCTCAGTTAGATCTAAGCACGACATTCCATCCTCAAACAGACGGCCAGAGCGAACGGACTATACAAACATTAGAAGATATGCTTCATGCATGTGTCATGGACCTGGGTGGCAGCTGGGATACTCATCTACCTTTAGTTGAGTTTTCCTACAATAACAGTTACCATACAAGTATAAAAGCCGCACCGTTCAAAGCTCTGTATGGCCGCAAGTGCCGATCGCCCTTATGTTGGGCAGACGCTGGAGATAAGCGCATGGTTGGTCCTGAACTTGTGCAAGAGACAACCGACAAGATTACGCAAATCCGAGAGCGCATTAAGGTGGCTCGGGATCGACAAAAGAGCTACGCCCATCTAGAACGAAAGCCATTAGAATTCGAGGAGGGAGACAAAGTGTTGTTAAAAGTCTCACCTTGGAAGGGCGTAGTAAGATTTGGAAAACGTGGAAAGCTGAATCCACGATACATCGGACCATTCAGAATCTTACAAAGAATTGGTACCGTGGCATACAAGTTGGAATTACCGGAAGAACTTAACGGAGTACATGATACGTTTCATGTATCCAACCTCAAGAAGAGTCCAACACAAGAAGACGTGATCATCCCTACGGATGAAGTACATATTGATGACGCCCTCCGATTTACAGAACAACCCGTTGAGGTTACCGACTGGAAAGTCAACAAGACCAGGAGGAGCACTGTTAAACTTGTCAAAGTACGTTGGAACTCCAAGCACGGACCCGAGTACACATGGGAACATGAAGACCAGTTCAAAGAAAAGTATCCCCATCTATTCAAGAAGACTCCTGCGAGAGTTAGCTCAGCCTGAATTTCGGGACGAAATTCTTTTAACGGGGGGAGACTGTGACAACTGGCACAAAACCGGTAATTTCCGTACACTTACTTAATGACTGCAATTATGTGCTTAAACGACAACATTGATTGATTACATTATATACAAGTGAATTCATGCACGATTAATACTACAAAATATTGCTTTATGCCTTAACAAGAGCGTTGCGTTAGAAATACTAGTAAACTCACCGGTAAAACACAACATGTCAAAAACTCTGTAGAAAGCAGTCAGACATTAGAACTGAGGCCTAGGTGTAGGTCCAACGTCAAAAATACATTAAAACACAAGAGTACATACAAGGGTTAACATATAGACGCTCCGAAAGCTAAAATACGCACTAAAAAGCACCCGAAACGCACTTTAAGTGCATAATTATTCTAAATTCAGCTATAACCAGCTTTTAAACAATAAAATATCATACATAATTTACGTTCTATCGTCCAGAATATTTCCCTAAGTTTCGGGAATTGAAAGGGGGCAAAAGGGCACAAGAAAGACACTAAACGGTGCAAATTAACACTTTAACGGAACGGTATTTAACCGAACAATCAGACATTACCCGGGACACCAAATTTTTGCCAAACACATTAGTTATTTATTTTTGGCTACTCATGATCCCCGTTTACCATAACACCCATTAAAAATCAAATAAATGATATATGAAAGCATATTACTTGGAATTGAACTACCTTTACAATCTAGTTACAAAACTTACACTTGGACCCCCCTCCCCCATCTAATTTTCGGATGAAGTTCATGTGGACCCACCAAATATTTTGTAAGATCATGAAAAGATTCCTTTAGACTTGTGGTGACACTTGTCTTGCATGCTAGCTCTTGAAATCTCTAAATATCTTCTATAAATCTTAGCATAATCTTTCCAACAAGATCAACACTCAACCTCCCTTCTCTCTCTCCCTTGAACCGTCCCCTCTCTCCTCTCTCTACCTTCAAACCTTCAAAGCTTGTTCATCACATTCAAACTCCATCTCTAGCCATCTTTAAGTTAGTGTGAAGATCTAGAGGTGATCCCAAGGTGTTCTCAAGTGATTCAAGCTTCCCATCATCTTCACACTAGAATTTCTACCCTAGCCTTGTGCTAGTAGTAAGTCCCTTCACACTCTTGTTTCATCTTGTTCATTGTTATGTTGCGGTAGGATGTTAGTGTTCAAATCACTAAACTAAAACACTAAAAGATGAACATAGAACCTTACATAAATACCACACATAAGAAGTTTGCATAAAGATGTTATCGGGTTGGATTAGGGATGGATAAAACATGCATATTATTTGATCATTGATTTCGTGGTAAAACCGTTGTTCGGGCACTTGGTGATGCGTTTTTAGAAACATTAAACTAGAAATAAACATGCTGATTGGAATTTCCAGCCAACTTCAACAGGCTGTAACTGGGTCATTTTTAATCGAAAAACTGAATTTCTGGAGTCTAAATTATGTATTTTTGAACAACCGAACAAATGGCACTGGAATCGTAATTTTTCGAGGTCGTTTACTATTTTTAAAGAATTGTTTTAAGACAGCAGCTCAAGCTCAAATCTTCCTGCTGAAAAAGTGTGTCGTATTCAGAATCGTAACCCGAAACCTGAGTAGAATCAGCTCATGGGATTTTTACTGTAGATGGTCACTGTTGTTGCCGTGATCCTCCAACTGGAATTTCGTCGATCGGATTTACGATTAATTTATAGTAAATTTTTCCGTAAACTGCGATCAGAAAGCAACAAATCTGATTGCAGTCGGGTAAATAAATTTTTATATAATATTGGTAATAAACTGAGCCCCGATATTTTTACACAATGAAATTTGAAACGTTTATGACATTTTGTAAAAATTTGGGAATTTTTGGAGAAGGGTAACTATTTTATTGAAATGCTCTAAAACAGTCCAGTTTTGATGAATAAAGCTGAGATGACATAAGTAGTTATTGCATGTCTGATTGTCGGGTTGGTTATTTGAGAACAATCTACGGGATATATGTAAAAGAAAATGATATGCTATTAAGCATGGACACCTCCATTTACAAAGGAGACTATGGCGAAACTTTCTGAAAGTCCTAACACTTAGTAAATATTTTCTAGACAAACGTTTACTAGTGTGTTCTAAACTATGTTTTTCGACTATAAACATCGCCATAATTTTTGTAACAAAAAATACACATACAACATACAAGATACATAACTCGGGTGCAAAGTGCAAAATACAAGAAACTTATATTTATTTTTGAGAAAATAATATAAGTAAGACACTTAGTTAAAAACATGAAATATTTTTAACACAAGAAAACATATACATAAAAGACAGTGACTCGTACTTGTACGATACAAGTCTAGTGACTAACGTTAAGAAAACACGTATAGGTCACGACGTTAATTAAGCAAATCTGGTGAAGTTTACGACGCAAGGAACGCAAAGTTGTGGGTTCATGCTCCCCCTTTTCTTTTAACTGTTTTTAGTTTTATAACTTCGGGGGTGAAATACATGTTACAAATATTACAATGTTTACAAATGGTATGA
>JARYGA010032521.1:0-48229 GCA_030545235.1 Helianthus tuberosus
AAAAACCTGCTTTCAAGAAAAACTTGGTTGAGAGTTATGATGTTGATGAAAATGGAGAAATGTCAACCACCAAACCAGTTAAACCTGGGAAACCAACTCTCCTAATTCTGAAAATTGAAAAATGAAGACTTTACAGTCTTTATGTTCTAAGTGTTGTTTTCCTATGTTATTTTAGTGTGTTTTAACTTATGTTTATCGTTTAAGAACTACTTCAAAAGCTTGGGTCATTCCAGCTTTTATGTTTAAGAAGTTTAATTTCCTTTTGTTGTACTGAATGGTTCAAGACAATATTCCAAAGCAACTATTATGTTTTGGTTTTTAATGTATTAATGTTTTGTTACATTTCTGTTTTTATTTTTTACAACATTATATTTTATGTCATTATAATGTAAAGATAAGGTTGATCACTTTTTAAACCCTGGTCCTTTCTCAACAACTTTTTTTTTAGAATATACATTATCATCTTCAGTTGATAGTAATTACAAGAAACCCTCAAATATTTTGTAAATATCGACATTCACAATACACGATAAACAATATTTTTTATTCTAAACTTAACTTTAATCTTTATATTGCGATTGTACTACATAGTTTTTCAAAAAACATCATTTTTAAAAGTTTATACCCTTTAAACATTCAAATCCTTGAATGTCAAAGTATTCCACTCCTTATTATGTACTTTTAAAACTCAACCTGTCAAAATTTTAATTTTTCAAATACCTCTCGAAATATGCTTTATGTTTGAGTCTATGTAAAATATTTTTTTCCTTACTTATACCATATATTATCCACAGATCAAAACGAGGGAATTTTTGAAGCAAAGGTTATGCGACAAAAAAGGAAATTACATATGGCAGTTAAAAAAACAAAAGCTTGTGATTTTACTTGCACAGGCAAAGGTCATGTTTTCAATACCTTCGCCTATTTGTCAATAATATATGCCATTCAATATTAATTTTTGCCTGCTTATAAAACAATAATTTGAAACTAATGAAAGTTTTTTATATTTATTCAGACTTTCAAATGCGAAGTCCGCTTTCTAACATTACAAATGGTATGTATTTACTTTATTTACTTTTCACCTATTTGATTATAGCTGAAATATCTGTATTCATTCTAGATTGTGAAGAAAGAATAATTATGCGAAAAGAAGAGATCGATAAAAGGAATTCCCACAACAAATCTAAAGGTAATTTATATGTTTACCATTAATTTTTTTATGAATAAGCTATATTTTAAAGTTAATCTTCATTACTCACATCTTTTTTAATTTAAATATTTCATTTTATGCAAATATTAAGTGTACACTATTATTACAATACTAAATATTTGTTTTCATAAAGCAGGTTTGAAAAATATCCCACTTACTTCTAACCAATCACCAACTAACAGAAGTGCCGATTATGGGAAGGAAGTCGTCAATACTTATCAATCAATTCCAAACACACATACCACTGACACTGCTTCAAATATCTGTTATACACCATTGCTATCAGATGTTACAAATGGTACATATTTATTTTTAATCAATTCTTTAAAAACTACATATTTCCATTATGTTTTTGTCTTTGTATACCACATTTTTTGTTTCACAGCTTCAATCCCCAATAATGATTATACTAGCCCGAAGTTTAATCGGCGCATCCGGAAACAATATCTGGATAGCAAAAAACAAGTCATGAATTCTACATCACCAAACATTCCAATTTCAAGTACACAACCATGTCTCACATTTTGTCAAAGTATGGTAGTCTCATTTTTCTAATTACAAAATACTAATTCAAATTATTATTAATAGTTCTCATATATTTGGCAGGTACTTCTTCATCAAATATCCAGTTCAGTTATAACAATTCACCAATTAATAGAACTGTCCCTATCAATCAAATCCAAATCAACATACCACTGTTACTTCTTCCAATATCTATTTTACACCTATGCTATCAGATATTACTAATGGTATATAAATGATTAATTTTCCTGTTTTGCATTTAATAAAAAAGTACATATTTCCATTTACTTTATCTCTTTGTATACAACATTCTATCTTTCACAGCTTCAATCACCAATGATGATTATACTAGCCCAAAGTTTTGTTGGAGCATCAGGAAACAATATCGTGATAGGCAAAAATAAGCAATTAAATCTCCACCAGTAAAGTTTCAAAGATCAAGTACACAAGCATCTATCAAATTACCACAAAGTATGTGACTTACTTATTTTTATTTTCAAACTCTAAATTCAAATTATTATCAGTAGTTAACATATATATATTCACAATTGTTAAATACGAATTCCTTTTTCAGGTACTTGTACGTCAAATAAGAATATTCAATCATCTTCCTTGAACAATTATCGAGAAAAACTCCATCTTGTCTGAGAATTTATAACCAATATATTTTGTGGCATATCAAAAGGTAATATTCCATTTACAAAGCTTTTTAAATTTATCCTTTTCAATTTAACAATACTATGTTATAATATGTTATAATTATATACTACTAAAATTAAACTTTACCATTAACAGATTAATTGGATCATGGTGATCAGAGTCATATATGTAAAACATGTCATGCAAAATTATGGAAAGATGAAGTCTTAAGAAGTTATCAAAGAAAGACTAAATCAAGTTTTTCTCTATGTTGTGGTTACAGCAAAGTCAAACTTCCCGATTTCAAGCCCCCCCCCCCCCCCTCTGATTATAAAAGTCTTTATACTTCTTCGGACTCAAAAAGCAATCATTTTTTGAAAAACATTCGCCGTTACAACTCAATGTTTTCTTTTACTTCCATGGGTGGAAAAGTAGATAACTCCATTAACAATGGTAAATCTCCGTATGTATTCAGACTTAGTGGTGAAAATTATCATAGTATTGGAAGTCTTATACCAACGAATGGATCCAAGCCTAAATTTTCTCAGTTATATATATATATATGATACTGAGAATGAGGTTGCAAACAGAAAATTTGTTTTAGGGTATGTTTTTTATGTAATTTTTCAAAATTTCATATTCCAAAAATACCTTTTTTTATCAATCCTTATTTACTTTATGTTTTACATTTTTTAATTAGGCAAACCAAAAAAGACTCCACATCAAGTACCGAAAGTTTGGATTTTGAAATTATTAAAGAATTGAAGGCAATGTTAGATTCACACAATCAGTTGGTTAAGTCTTACAGAATGGCGCGAGATTGTTTTCAAAGAAATCCTCGTGGGAATCTAAAGATACGCCTTATTGCAAAAAGGAATCAAGATGGTAGGACATATAACTTGCCAACTGCTTCTGAAGTTGCTGCTTTAATAGTTGGAGATATTGACACTTTGTTTGAACCTAGAGATATTATTGTGAAGAGTAAACAAGGTTATCTCGAGCGTATTAGTGAACTACATCCTTCTTATTTAGTTATTCAATATCCCCTACTTTTTGTGTACGGTGATGATGGTTATAGAATTGATATCCTTCATCGTGATGTTTCTACTTCAACCACCAGTGATGTTTCTACTTCAACCACCAGTAAAAGACATACGTGCACAATGAGAGAATACTTTTGCTATAGAATCCAAGACAGATTGAATACGTTTTCTTTGGTTCTTAATTCCAGAAGGCTTTTTCAACAATTTTTGGTTGATGCGTATACTATGATTGAAAGCGAAAGGCTCTTATACATACGTACTCAACAAAAGAAATTAAGATGCGAGACTTTTGAGAATTTATGTTCCGTTAAAAAACAAGGCAAAAGTGATGTCTCCAAAATCGGCCAGCATGTTATATTACCTTCGTCTTTTACTGGTAGTGCACGGTACATGTTTCAAAATTATTTAGATGCCATGTCCCTTTGTAAATGGTATGGATATCCTGATTTTTTTCATAACAATCACATGTAACCCAAAATGGCCTGAAGTGAAGAGGTTTCATAAGGACACGACTCTTAACCCGGAAGATAGGCCTGATATTTTATGTAGGTTATTTAAAATCAAGTTGGATTCCATCATTAAAGACTTAAGGGATAATGCAATTCTGGGAAAGGTTCAAGCAGGTATTTTAATTTTTTTTTGTTTTTGTCTTCAAATGTTTCTACATTTTTTTCGACATTTATAATAAATAAACTATAAACTATGTTATATATGCCTATTTAGTTAGTAAACGGTAGGAAAAATTAAAAAGTAAATATATTACACAATTTAAAATTTGTTTTTTTGCTTTTTTAGTTGTATATACGGTGGAGTTTCAAAAGCGCGGCTTGCCTCATGCTCATTTGTGCTTATTTATGCATGCCGACCACAAACTTCCAACCGTTGATTATATCGATCCATTCATTTCTGCCGAAATACCTGACAAAGACAAAGAACCAGAGTTATATTTTCTTGTAAGTGAGTTCATGATTCATGGTCCTTGCGGTGTTGAAAATATGAATTGTCCCTGCATGATTGACGGAAAGTGTTCAAAAAAATTTCCCAAAAAATTCCGTGAATCTACATGCATAGATGGTGATGGTTTTCCCGTTTATAGAAGACGTAACAATGGTGTTTTTATTGAGAAGTCAGATGTCAAGTTAGATAACCGCAGTGTTGTGCCATACAACAAAATTCTGTTACAAAGATATCAAGCACACATCAATGTTGAGTGGTGCAATCAGGCCGGATCAATAAAATATTTGTTTAAATATATAAACAAAGGTCATGATAGGGCATCAATTTGTTTTGTACCAAGTAAAGAAGAAAATGATCAAGAAAAGATGGTTGATGAAATCAAAGACTACTATAGTTGTAGATACATATCTGCTTGTGAAGCGTCTTGGCGGATTTTTTCTTATGATATACATTATAGGAATCCTTCTGTCATTAGGCTTCCTTTTCATCTTCCAGGACAACAACATGTTATCTATGAAGAATTTGAAGAAATAGAAGATGTGTTAGATAAACCGTCAGTGAATGCTTCAATGTTTTTACAGTGGTTTCTTTGTAATAAAAAATACCCAGCCGCACGTCAACTTACTTATGTCGAATTCCCAACACAGTTTGTCTGTAAGAACAACAAACGTAAGTGGAAACCAAGGAAAAGAGGGTTTTCAATTGGCAGAATTCATCCGGTTTCTCCTTCAGTCGGTGAAGCTTATTATTTGAGAATTTTGTTGAACAAGGTGAAAGGTCCAAGAAATTTTGAGGATATTAGAACCGTAAATGATGTTGAGTATCCTACTTTTTGAGATGCATGTTATGCATATGGCCTTTTGGATGATGACAATGAATATGTTGAAGCAATTGTAGAAGCAAGTTTCACCGGATCGGGTTATTATTTAAGAAGTTTGTTTTGTACAATGGTAATGTCCGAGAGTATGTCTAGACCTGAATTTGTGTGGGAAAAAACTTTCACTTACTTGTCAGATGACATTCTCTACAAGCGACGTCGTATTTTAAAACATACAGGTATTTTCCATTATAATAAATTTTATATAAATGTTTAAGTTAATGTAATATATATAATTTAGACGTTAATTTAATTATTTGACATGTTTAGTACTTAACGAAAATCAAATTAAGAACCTAACATTGTTTGAGATCCAAAAGTTTTTACATCGAAATAATTCGACTCTTAAAAGGTATTCCAGCATGCCTTTTCCTAATCATGATTGTATATCTTCCGCAAACAATCTTTTACTTAGTGAAGAGTTGGCTTACGACAAGGAGATATTAGCTGAAGAGTTTCGTAACCTTTTCTCTTCATTAACTCATGAACAACGGGTTATATATGAAGAAATCATCACAACGGTGGATAACAACAAAGGAGGGGTTTTTTTTGTTTATGGTTACGGTGGAACTGGAAAAACATATCTTTGGAAGACTTTATGTGCATCTATAAGATCTGAAGGGAAAATTGTTTTAAGTGTGGCTTCCAGTGGAATTGCATCTCTTTTGCTATCAGGAGGGAGGACTGCTCATTCCCGGTTCCACATTCCTATCAATTTAGATGAGGATTCTTTTTGCTTCATTAAGCCAGACAGCGATCTTGCACGTTTATTACAAGAAACATCACTTATTATTTGGGACGAAGCACCAATGGTACATAAACATGGATTTGAAGCTTTGGACAGATCGTTAAAAGACCTTTTTAGATCTGTATCTGGAGCATCATCAGAATTACCATTTGGTGGGAAAGTTATAGTTTTTGGAGGAGACTTCCGACAAATACTACCTGTGGTGACAGGAGGAAGCAGACAACAAATTGTAAATGCTTCTTTAAGTTCTTCTTATCTTTGGAGAACTTGCAAGGAACTAAAATTGACAAAAAATTTGCGGTTGAGTACCTCAAACGATCCATCTGAAATACAGAAAACTACCATTGTTGCAAATTGGCTTTTGGATATAGGGGAAGGTAATGTTGGTGGTATGAATGACGGCGATGCAAATTTACAAATACCCGAAGATCTTCTCATCAAACATTCGTCAGATCCCATTTCTGAGTTAATCGAGTTTGTATATCCTTCTCTTATATATCATTTCAATGAACAAAATTACTTCCATCAAAGAGCAATTCTTGCTCCAACAAAAGATGTGGTTCAAGAAATTAACGACCGGTTGTTGTCAGTTTTTCCGGGAGTTGAGAAGGAATATCTAAGTTCAGATAGTATATGTCCAACAGAAATGGTTAATGAGAATTTAGATGATAGATTATGCTCCCCGTATATTCTTAATGGAATTAAAGCTTCTGGTTTGCCCAATCATAGGTTAGTGTTGAAGGTAGGTGTTCCGGTCATGCTTCTAAGAAATATTGATAAAAAAAAGTGGTTTGTGTAACGGGACACGATTAAAGGTGGTCTCTTTGGGTAAGCGTGTTATACAGGTAGAGATTATCTCCGGAAGTCACATTGGAGATCGTCATTACATTCTTAGAATTACGTTGATACCTACAGACAAAAAACTTCACATTAAGTTACAAAGAAGACAATTTTCACTCGCCGTATCTTTTGCAATGACCATAAACAAAAGTCAAGGACAATCACTCTCTAGAGTTGGTTTGTTTTTGAAAAACCCAGTTTTTACACATGGTCAATTGTATGTTACATTATCAAGAGTTACCCAACGAGATAGCCTCAAAATTGTTATTCTAGATAGTGATGGAAATCTTTCAGATACAACCTCAAATGTGGTATACAAAGAAGTTTTTAGAAATTTGTAATGTATATTTAAAGTATCATGTGTTCACTCACAGTGAAGTGTACGTCGCTTTATCTTGAGTTAAGGGCAGAGACGATAGTATATTGTATTAGTTATATTCTCCGTATTTTCATTTATTGCGATTGTTTCAAATTTAACTTGTCAAATGTGATTTAGTTTTATTTACTTGAATACGTGTGTATCTTTTACATAACGAAACATTATTTAGATATGAATTCCTTTTTGTACCATAACACCAATGTTTACATAAACCATAGTCAACCAAAGAAAAGTTTTAAATATTACACAAAAATTCCCATCAACCTTAACAAGCCATACCATATCTGTTAAGTTCCAAAATAAAACCATTCATAATCATTAACTAAGACACCAACCTAAAGCTTCAAAATCCATATCCGAAACATCATAAGTACTAACTAACTTTCAAAAGACCGCATCAAATCAACTTCCAAACCTACTTACGCATTTCCTTCAACTGCATCCACTTTCGTTAAGATAATTTTCTTCAGCGAGGTTATAAAAGTAAAGTGAAGCATGTCACCATGTTTCAAACAATTAGCGTTCATGAAACCTCCCCAATCTTCAATTGCATACCGTAATGCTTTACCATTGCTTTCGGTTTTTGTTTTCTTTGTAACCACTTGACCTTGCATGTTTTCAATTGTCAGTGGATGGAGTTTGTTGGTCAGCCCTGCTCTTCTAGATACCTCCGCTGGTAGACGCTACAATTTTGTAAACAAAAAAACATTTAGCAGGCTTATCATTACAGTGGGCGATTGAATTGAAAGGTAGGATGCCCAGAGGCCCACTGTCCAGCCTGCCCATTAACCAGACAGCCCATTACCGAAACTTCTTCAAGCCCATCCGTTAAATGACCACAAGTCAATTAATCACACTTGGAATTTAAAAATGTTAAACTTCGACCAATCATTTATTAACTGAATGTTGAAGTAATTTTATCGCTTTTCTTTCACCCATTATAACCTAGGGGAGTGTGAAGATATTGTGTACAGAAAGTAATTTTTTGTATTATGTGCATAAAGTGAATTTTTATAAATCATGAAAATAGATAGGTTATATAAATATATTAAAATGTAATATAATGATAACTTTAGTATTTTATATAAATATTCAGATGTAATTTCATTTTAAAGTAACATTCTATTTATATGATATGTATTAACATTGTATAAGTTATGTATTTTTATATATATAACTTAATTTACTCATATATACATATTTATTTATTTATTTATAATTGTGGTATATCAAAATAATTACTTTCCATCAATTTAAGTTTAAAGACCTCTTATACATTTCAATTTTTAATTTGTTAAATATGCTAATAATAATTTAGATAATCAAAGTATAGAAGGATTCAAACAATAATTAATCATAGGTAACATTTGTGAACTCGAACTTATATTTGATTTAATGTCATTTTTTTACCTCTTTAGTTATGAAAGGTTATTATAATTTATTCATAATGTATAAGGTCGGAAATTATATGTAAACAAAAAGTTCTACTTATGTGGGAAGTTTTAAATTAACTATATCATAGTCAACAACTTTTTTTTCGTATATTGTTGATGTTCATTTTATAATATTATATGCTTTATTAATATATTTATCTAACATGTGTACGAAAGAGGGAAATTATATTGAATTAAAATGTGTCAAAACATTATTATTTTAAATTACTTGGTTAGAGCATTCACATTGAAGTCTCTTTATTAATAAATTCTATATAATGTAGAGGAAGAAATAGAGAAAACAACAAAAAAACCACTATATTGATATCTCTATAATAGAGAATTTTTTATAGATGTTAAAGTAAACCTGTATATTTAGAGGCTCATATCCATCCACTATATTTTTGTTGTGAGTGTGTATGAAAGATAAATAAATAATAAAATTAGTGTTTGTGAGTAGGATAAAGATATAGATAGAGAGATGGATGTGAAAGGTTTTAGAAAACTAAACATAATTTAGAGAAAAATGAGTTTTTTTATTCAATTATATAGATGAAGATGAAGGCATCAATGTGAATGCTCTTAGATGTTACTTTGATTGTTAAAATATAAAACATCATATTAAATAATAGGTTATTAATTATATTTTTTTAACCCGCGTGTCACACGGGATATAGGCTAGTTTACTTTATATATATATAAAAAAAAAAGAAAATTTGTCTTCAATTTCTTGTAAATGTGAGCACAAGAACCAGTTTATGAACCGAAACCAAAACTAAACCGAATCGAAACCAACCTATCAAATCAGTAGTAAAAACCGACTAAACCGGCTTCAAACCGAAACTGGTCAAAGGCAAAAGCGGTTCCAAACCGGCTTGGATCCGGAAAAGAAATCGTTTTGTTCACCTCTATGTTGCCCACAGCTACCAACTTTCACCCCGGAAATTAGCAAAATATGATTGCTGCCCAAAGTCTAGAACCCGCTAGATAAATAAATAGCAGTTAAAAAATTAGAGTTATCAGCACTGCAATACATAATCTGGGTCTCGGTCCTACCGGTTGACCCGACCAACCGAGCCCGAAACCATGCAAAAACCGAATGCCTGATACGTTGCAGTCTCTGGTTCAGTTTTCAAGGCTTCTGTTTGGTGTAGGCGCATGATCAAACATACATTTGTCATCTTAGCTCAAAGAAGCCAGGTATGCATGCCAGGTGTTTGATTTTATGTCTCTAAGACAATTTTAATTGGTTTTCATCCTCATTACCTTAAAATCTAATATGTTAAATTTTGTCATCTTATTCTTCATTCATTCATATTCGATAGCACTATTAATAAATTAATTTGATTCTAAAAATAGTGGTTTACTGTAGGTTTTTTTATAATCTGGTTCCCTAGCTTGAGGATTATCAAGTGATGGGGCCTTCTGGGATGCAGAAATAGGCTAATATAGAATTGAAGGCCATGCTTGTAATCACATCTGAATATTTATTACTTTTAGGGTGCTGTGAGACAAACCAAATGCTTATAGCATTTTTCCCAACAGTGATCATGGATATTAGCATTTAAGATATTGAATCTTGATATCTAACATACTATTTGGTCTGTATTTGGTTCCAAAATAATAAAAAAAGATATGTTGTTGTAACTACAAAAGTGTGCTGTATAACTTGAGAATCCTCTATATGTGAGAGTAATAATTTACTTAAGTACAGAAATAGTCCCTGTACTAAGAAGTTTGAGCTTTGTACCCTTAAATGATTATACTGTAACAGACAAGTCCTTTCATCCTAACCTTTGTCCGCCAAGTTTTATATAACAAACCCAATAAGTTTCATGTCTAAGTTAACTTTTTATCAATTAATATCTGAATTTTATGTGTTTAACAACGTGCACAATTCAATTAAATCAAGTACGTTTGGTACACACACCTCACTTTGTGGAGTCTGATACACAATGATATTTACATTGAGTTTTAGTGAAACAAAATAATGAAAAACTAGTTCAATACCCGCTTTGCAAGTTGGCTTTGTTTGGGTGATTTGTGGTAAAGGGTGAATAAGGTGTGGAATTCAATAAGCTAATTAACAGATTACAGAAACATTAATCTCTTTTTTCACTTTTTCTCACTCCACATACAAATTGAAATACATGAGAAATAAAAGCAGATAATTTCATATAGGAAAACTCAGTTTGGAGAATGGAGATACTGTTTTTGAAGAGGATGAAGACAATAAACAAGATGATTACCTTTGAACTTGTGTTGCATTCAGCCGGAGTTTTCATTTCTGTCGGATGTTTCTTTCTCATTGATGTCCTCTTCATTTTCAAACCTTAACACACACAATGGATAACCAGAACCAAAGTAAACATCTTGATTAATCTGTCGTCTACTAGTACCAGAAGAATATCCCTTCCATACAGAAAACAATCCTGATATAACTACCCCAAATACCAATCCACAATATACGGATAGCCAATCAATTATATTATCAGATTTTTGAGAATTCTTTGATTCTTGAAACGGTGGTACATTTTCTGTTGTGGGAATGTTTGAACCAGGGCAGTTTCTGGTTAACGGAAGCCCACATAATTCCTTGTTGCCTAAATAGGAATCATTGTCAAAAGTCTGAAATTGGTTGCTTATTGGGATTCTTCCTTTCAACTGATTGTTTGACAAATTAAGTATAGAAAGAAACGTAAGACTTGCAAGTGTATATGGGATCTCTCCAGTTAACTTGTTTGATGACATGTCTAATGATTCCAGCTGACTCAAATTTCCCATAGATGGTGGGATGGAGCCTGTGAACGCATTACGTGATACGTTGAGAACAAACAATGCTTTGAGCTGCCCAATTGCGCGCGGTATTTCCCCTGAAAAATTATTATTCGAGATATCAATGGATGTGAAAACTTTCAAGATTTTGACCAACTCCAACTCCAGTCCTTTGGCTGTGACTGTGACTGTATCTTGATAGTAGTAATTACTAAGTTGTAATACAGTGAAGCTGAGGTGCTTCTTTCTTGGTGAATCTCCGTTATCATCATTCATCGTAGCAGTCCATTGTCTGAACCAGTTTTGCGGGATTTCACCGTTTAAATAGTTGGAAGATATGTCTACGATCTGAAGCTTTGACCAATTATTATGCTGGGTTTGACCACATGCCACTGATCCATGTAACCTGTTGGATCGCAACACAAGAACACGCAAGTTGGCGTTTTTACTCAAAGAACATGGATACGTGTCGTTTATCTTGTTTTTTCCTAGGTTTAACACTTCTAAAAGAGTGCAATTGACTAAAGATTCTGGAATCTTCCCTTCTAGAAGATTTTCATGCAGATCTAGAGTGTTCAACCCGCAGTTGCTTGGAAATGTTCCCTCAATTCGACCGCTAAGGCTATTGTTCGCCAAGTTTAGCACACCAAGACTGCTACCTAATTCGATCAAACAATTTGGTATGCTTCCGTTTAACCGATTGTTTGACATATCAAGAACCTTCAGGTAGGCAGCATTGCATATGGTTTGCGGGATCACCCCAGTGAGTGCATTGTTAGAAACCGAAAAGAAATATGCATAGCCGAGGTTTCCCCCAATGCCTTCCGGGAGTGATGAGTTGAAACGATTGTTTGAATAATCGATGTATGTGGCGGTTTGTGGCGGAAATGGAATCACCCCAGTGAGATAATTTGAATGCAAGTCAAGCACATTAAGATTAGGAAAGCTATACGGCTCTTCGAGGCCCGTTAGCCGGTTATGAGAAAGATTCATGTACGAAAGGCCTCCATTCCCAACTTCCCATATCCATTTGGGTACTTTTCCTTGAATTTTGTTGTTGGAAAGATCAAGAGTTTCCAATCTTGATTGGTTTCTTAGATTAGGAAACTTTAAAAGATTGCAAGAAGCCAACTTTAAGGTCGAGAATTTTGGAAGACGATTAACAAGAGTGATGTTATCACTCGTTATGATCGACAAGCTATTAAATGAAAGGTCAAGAGTCGTAAGGTTGCTAAGACGATCTTCAAAATCTACGGTTCTTATTGTCCCACTCAGGTTATTATACGATAATACCAAGATACTAAGCTTTCGAAGTTCAAGCATAGATCTTGGAATTTCTCCTTGCAGTTTGTTACTACTCAAATCAAGTGTATCCAACAAAGATAACGATGGATTAGTAAAATTAGCAAGTAAACCACCAAAATCATTGTTGGAAAGCTGTATTTGTTGCAGTTTTTGCAAAGAGAACAAAGATGAAGGTATACTTCCATTAAAGTCATTAAATCTTAAATCAACTGAAACAAGATTTTCAAGATCTTGAAAATGAGCAGAAGGAATCATACCCGATAAACTGTTACGCGACAAATCAACATTGGTAATATTCTTGCACATTTGAAATGATGGAATATGCCCAATAAAGTTGTTTGATGACAAATCTATGTACCCCAATTGGGTGAGATTTTGTATAGAGTTTGGTATTCGGCCACTGAAGTTACTGCTGAAGAGCTCAATTCTTGATAAATTCTTTAGATTTCCTATAGATTCCGGTATCCCACCGTAAAAGTTTGTGTTGCTGAGCACTAAACTTTTAAGGGATCCATTAATAGGAAAATCCGGTAAAGAACCGGAAAGATTCTTGTTTAGAGCTAAATCAAGAATCTGTAACTGCTGCAACTGAAGAACCTTATTGGGAAATGATCCTAGCAAGTTACAAGAACCAAGGTTCAAAACTGCCAGATTCTTGAAATTTGCAAAGAAATCAGGAACTGGTGCACTTAGGTTGTTTATTGCAAGACGAATTACAGAAAGTGACTGTAGTTTCTCAAGGGATTCATCTAAAGGGCCTGAAAGTTGACATTGTGACAAGCTTAAAACCTCCAAATTTGGTAGAGATGAAGATAAACTCTGGCACCAGTTAGAGTTTTGTGCAGATAGGTTCACATTATCCAGATATAGACCTCTTAACCGTGTGAGGTTCTGAACAAGCATTGCGAGATTCGGGTTTTCAAGTCTTAATGAACGAGTTCCATATAAGAGTAATGAAGAGAGGTCAAGAACTTCCAGCCTTGTCATCTGTGATAATTCTCCAGGGATCTGGCCCGAAAAACCTGAATTCGACAGATTCAGATACAACAAGCTGACAAGATCACCAAATCTTGAAGGAATTTTCCTCAAGTGGAAATCATTTGAAGCAAGATTCAGGCTTTCAAGATTCTTAAGATTGAAAAGAACACTGGAATCATTTATTCCACCAGATATCGTTTCATTGCTCAAGTCTAGGCCGATAACCTGACCGTTGATGCTGCAAGTTACACCTCCCCATGTGCAGCAATCTGTTGCATTTGGGTTCCAAGACACAAGTTTTGTTGAAAGAGAAGGATCAAACTGGAGTTTGTTTTTTAACTGAATCAAAATTGACCGTTGGTTGATTTGACATTGGCCCGATACCAGCATCATATCAAGCCCAAAAACGATGAGGTAAAAGAAGAAACACTGAAAGCATAGTCTGGTTCCCATTGTAAACAGAACTTTAGACACACAAATGATGCTTATTAACCATAGAGCTTAAAAAATGCAAAAAGAATACGTATTTCTCCCTCTCTTGCTGCTGGAGCAAATATTGATTATATTATTTCTTTAGTGTGCTAGATCTACATATATATTGTATTTTTTTTTCTATTATGTGTAAATAAAAATTCAACTTGGCGAGTAGACTACTAGTTGAATGTGCATTATAATGCAAACAATTGACTTTGGCGTTTACTTTGAACTTTGAAGTCGTTCCAGAATAAAAGATTAAGGTTCGTATATAGGCAGAATAAAGAGGTGTGCCGTGTGTGTAACGATCAATATAGTGTGCTATATATTATAACTATGTTAGAACCCCGTGTATTAAACAGGTTGAATAAATGTAATTTTATATATTAAATTAAAACAATTATTCTTTAAAAATCTCGTTTATTACACGGGTTGAACAAATATAATTTTATATATTAAATAATAAAAAAATTATATCTCTAAGAACCCCATGTATTGTACTGAATAAATGTAATTTTATATACCAAATAATAAAAACTCGTGTATTGTACGGGTTGAATAAATCTAATTATATATACTACATAATAAAAAAAGTTATATTTTTAAAAACACTGTGTATTACACGTGTTAAATAAATTTAATTTTGTAACCTTGTATATTACATGGGTTGGATAAATGTAATTTTATAAACTAAATAATAAAAAAATTATATCTTTATAAACCCCGTGTATTATACAGGTTCAATAAATCCAATTATATATACTAAATCATTATCATCATCATCATCATCATACTCAGTAAATCTCACCAATAGCAAAGCTAAGTTAGGGTCTGAGTGTAAGATGTAGACAGCCTTATATCTACCTCGTCGGAATAGAGAGGTTGCTTTCAGTGAGAGCCCCGGCTCGATAGTAGTTTTGCATCAAGCCTTGGATATAAGGCACATAACACTCAACAATCGGGACAAAGACCGATTAGTGCATGGTCCATTTTGTCTTTCTACTATCAACGGCACCACATGATGATGATGCATGATTAACCGTCCTCCGCTTATAACGTTATTTTCAGGAACTTAGTAAAATAATGTTAAAATTAGTGCAATTTCACTTTTGCCCTCCGAGCGTCAAAGTTTGATCTAATGTCTAATAAGTTATTTTGTATATTTTGTTTGTACTTTAAATTTTTTATATGAGCGTATTATTGTTTTTTAAGTTTAAGATTATTGTTTTGTGCTATTATTTAAAAAATCTTTAATTTATAATTTAAATTTGAAGATAATATATTATTAGATTAAATAGAATGATTCTATCCGACATTCAAAGTAAGATAAGATTTAATATTAATTGATTATTTATCATTTAATTAATTGATATAAGATAAGTATGAAAATGCAGGAAATTAAAATGTAGACGTCTTCATTGAGTGACACGTGTCTCAAAGTTGGTTTCTTTTATTATACAGTATAGGAGATATATAAGCCTTTAAATTTTATTCAATAGCTAGTTTTAAACTTATAATACTAATTTAATTATTTACCCGATATATCTGGGCTATGCAGTGCTATTTCGGTAATGAACATTTTATATGATGAGGTGATTGCGTGCGTTTTCTTCTCGATATCAATGTGGGATATTTATTTGTTATTTAGGTGATGTTTGTTTTTTCTGCAGGAAAACCTCTTCTGCTGCAGGCCACATCTGCAGGCATCTGCAGGAGAAGAGGTGGACCAAATGTCTTCAGTCTGCAAGGAGAAGAGGGTTTGTTTTTTTTTTTATATAAAACCTCTTCACACACAAACACACACACAGATCTCTCTCTACTCTCTCTCTACCACCGCCATCTTCACCACCGCCACCACTTCACCACCGTCATCATCACCACCGCCATCATCACCACCACTTCACCACCGTCATCATCACCACCACTTCACCACCGCCATCATCATCACCGCCATCGATTTAGGGTTTCGGAGGTGGAGGTCGATTTGGGGGTTTTGTTTCTGATCGATTTGGGATGTTTTGTTTGCCATCGATTAGGGTTTCGGAGGTGGAGGTCGATTTGGGGGGTTTGTTTCCGATCGATTTGGGGGTTTTGGCGGAGCAGGGGTGGTGGTGGCGGAGCAGGGGTGGTGGTGATGATGATGATGGTGGCGGAGCAGGGGTGGTGATGATGATGATGATGATGGTGGCGGAGCAGGGGTGGTGGTGGCGGAGCAAGGGTGGAGGTGGAGGTGGTGCCAAGAAGAGGTAAACCTCTGCTTGGAGAAGCTTTGGTCTCATCTCTTCCCCAAGAAGAGGTTGGGGAGAGGTAAAAAGCACTTCTCGAAAAAAAAACAAACACTCTACAGCACCTAAACCTCTTCCCGCGTCTGCACGGTGCAGACAGAAGAGGCCAGGAAGCTCTTCTTCCAAAAAACAAACACCACCTTAGTTTGATTACTTAATACTTAATACTTGATAGAGGCTCTTAACTTTTAATGAGATGTCTTGGGTTCAATCTCAAACAAAGAGTAAATTAGGATTTTATTTGATGTAATTTAGGAGTATGTAAGTTATTATGCTTGAAAAAAATAATAAAGTTATATTTTTTTTTGAACGGAAAATTTCTTTTATTTACTACTGTTTGTGGGACTTGAACCTAAGAGCTCCCCTTTAAAGGTGTTTAAAGATTTTGCATTTACCACTATACATTAAAGAGGTGGAGAGATGATGCGACAATTACAACCGACCAACATGTTTTGTACCTACAATTTGAAGTTTGGTATATAGCAACTTTAATAATATTTTATTTAACTTTTCCAACTCATATAATTTGCTTTATGCTAGAACTAGGGTTTTACAACCCGCGCGATGCGGCGAGGACTAATCTGTTATAAGGACTGCATCATATGGAAACCAATAGGTGTCGTCCAAGCAAAACTATGGAAATTGCTACAAAAGTGCCTCTGCATTATGCATGTATGCATATGTGCTTTTATAGTGATCTCCATTGAACCTGTCTAAAGCATACGAAATATAAGTTTGTGTACATGCACTATACATGCCAAATAACAAAGATCTGCCTACATATGAAGTGATGCTCATACTGTTAAAAAAGGGAGCTTCAAAGTGACATCTTACTCGCTTTAAGAAGCTTGAAAGTGACATTCTCAAAAACAAAAGTACCTAATATAGTGGGGTCTTGCCTGAAATTAACTACACTCTATAGCTTCATTGGCTTGCCTTTTCTCAATGGACAAACAAAAAAGTTACTTATTTTTTTAAACTGAGGAAACAAAATGCAGAATTGGTTTCTTCTTTTTTTATTATGGTAATAGTTTTTACACAATTAAAATAAAATTGCAGATCTGATCTGCATCACACATGTTTCTCATGCGAATTCACAATAAGATAAACACATGTATAACAGTAGCAAAGTGTGTATATATGTCAATTGTAAGCAAAGGTTAGTAATTCCATTTTAGTTTGTCTCCGATAGTCTGATTGATAATTGGATAAAAGAAAAGTAAAGTTTGTTGAAATGGAATGAATGGATTGGGTCAAAAGTCAGTAGAGAGTATTTTCAGCACTTCATGCTTCTAAATCAGTTTCTTAAAAAAATTGGATCGTTGATATATGAATTTGGTTTTTTTTAAACTTATGCCGGAATCCATCAAAAGGCAAACGTTGAAAATAACCTTACGAAAAAACTCCCGTAAAGAGACCCGAAAATTTAAAGGAAAAAATGTTTCGTGGAAGAGAAAAAAATGACGTGAATTTAGTTACGACAAAAAGCTTATTAAGGCAAGCACCCTAACTAAACAAATAACATGTCAAGTAAAATTAGCAATTTTTAGCCTTAAATTCAATCATGTATACATACATTGCAATATATATCCAACAGCGGTAAAAAAGAGTAAAAGGGTAAACATACATTTTGAAAGAGGTTCGAAAAATAAAACCTAGTACTAACAAAAATCGAATAAGTACACTAAGCAGCCTTTTCCCTAAACAAATTTAACCCAAAATGAAGAAGAGAACCAAAACCAATGGCATCACAATCCCACCATCTTCCATCGCATAGTGGAAACAGATCTAACAAAGCACATGTTAATTTCAATTCCATTTTTCTGATGAATTAACATGTTACAGCAAGATTGAGTTATCTATTGTCTTTCAGGTTATGCGATTCAGTGGACCCCTTTTTATGATTTGGAATTAATTTAATCCGCATTTCTTCTTCAATATGAACAATTCTTGTGGTGAAGTTCAAGTCTCAACCAAGGTAGTGGCTATAGTCTTATTCAGCTGATGGCCAAGAGCGACACAAATGAAATAAAAGAAGAGCAAATCAAGAAGCACATAGTCAGGCAAGTAAAGTCACAAGTCGAACAAAAAAATACCTGTGTTGGTGGGAAATATGAACACCGATGGTAGTAGAGGTCGTGAGGTGATCTTGATGCATAGTTAAGAATCAAATATGAAATGAAGTTTTGACCATTGCAACGATCATAACAACAAAGCTTCAATATGACGACCTCAATTTTAGGGTTGTCGTCTGGTCTGAAAAGGGGTTTTTCATATTAGGGTGTTTTTTGGGGAAAACTGAACTCATACAAAGCGCTTGTAAGCATCAATTCGTAGAAACAATTCAATAGGAAGAGTAATTGAAGGGTTTTTCGTTACCTAAGCGCACGTCGACTGGTCGAGCAACAGAGCGGCTGTCGGATCTTGAATCGTCGGACATGGATTGATAATGATTGATGATGACCCGGGAAAGCAATATGTCTGCAGATTTTGATTGGGATATGAAACAATGAAAATAAGGGCATGTTTGGCTAAGTTTATTTAAGTTAAAAAGGACTTTTGGGAAAAGTACTTTTTGAAAAGGAGTTTTTAAAAAAAGTGTTTGGATTAGCTTATAGGGTGGGAAAAGCCAATAAGTCAATAAGTTGTTTTTTAAAAAGTGTTTGGCTTAGCTTATTGATGTAAAATGACTAAAAGGGACATTCTTTCATAAGTCAATAGGGTGTTATAAGGGGTAATTTGGTAATTTGATGTTTGAAAAATCATAAGCTGATCAAGAAGTCATAACATGTTAACTTCTCAAAAACTCCTTTTCCTTCTATTCAAAAAGTCATTTTAAAAAGGACTTTTGTATTTGCCAAACACTAAAACTCCTTATTCGTTTTTTGATTAAGCCAATAAGTTAATAAGTTGGTTGGAAAAGCTTAGCCAAACATGCACTAAATCGGAAAGATGAAGCAGTGCAGAGAAACGTGGAGATCTTGGGTTAAAGTACCCCCATTATCAGTCAACTATACTTCGCTACGACTATGGAGGTGAAAGTGCAAAAGGGAAAGAAACGAAGGGTGCAAAACACAAAGTCCACCGACTTTCTGTTTTAACTTTTAAGATTGATAGATAATTACAATTTGCTGACCAGCTCAATTGTATGGTTATAATTGCACCTTCAAAATGAAAAGTTCTACGTTAATTCTATAAAAAAATATTTTATTCATAAAATAACCTTTCTTAATTTTCTTGTATACATATAAATATTCAATATTCTAAATTAAGTTGGTGTTATTCATTTCAAACCGGAGTTTCTTTATCTTACTTTTTAAGTCGTTTCTGACCAAATAACGGTATTCGTATTAGTACTATTGGATCATTACTGATATTTATTTTTTCTATGGTTTTCTATCAATGTAAAATAACGGTGTCTATATCCTTTTGGCATATCATAAAGTTATTTTTTTAGTTTTATCTTTCGGTTACGATACCAAGTGCAAGTGTCTATCGATACCATAGTGAACCAACCCGATACTAACCGAATTCCCGTCGTAACACAGGAAAAATTAACTAGTTTGTTACAAAATAAGCCCTCAACAGAGATGTAAAGTACAACCTTTTATATGAATGTGATGACACTTCCAGATTACGTGTCCCCTAAACAAAATATCTAACATGAGAAACAACTCCCCTCATCGATTCAAATTATACTAACAGAGATGAACAACATTTAGGTGTTGCTTGTTTTTTCTGCGGTAAAAGGTCTGCAGTCTGCGGTCCACATCTGCAGGCATCTGCAGGAGAAGAGGTGGACCAAATGTCTGCAGTCTACAAGGAGAAGAGGGGTTTTTTTCTACAAAACCACTTCACACACAACACACACAATAGCTATGCCTTCTCTCTACAAACTCCCCTTCTCTCTCTCTACAATCTGTCACCACCACCGCCCAAAGCACCACCACCACCGCCATCACACCACCGTCGTCACACCACCGCCCCTCTCTCTCTACGTCTCTCTCTCTCATCGATCTCGCTCTCTCTCTCTCCTTTCTTCCACTGTCGCCGCCGCACGCCACCATCAATGGTGGTCGGCCGTTTAATCTGTAACAGGGGGTGTCAATGGTGGTCGGCTGGAGAAGCTCACCAGAAAGGCGGCTCCGGTCGCCGGCTGAAGAGGTTGTCGGCAGGTGGAGGTGGAGGGGGTGGTCTCTCTCTCTCACCGATCTCTCTATCTTCTTTCTCTCTCTCTCTCTCTCTCTCTCTCTCTCTCTCTACGGTGGTGGTGGTGATGTATCAGGTGGCGGAGTTATTTGGGGGGTTTTGTCGGAGGTGGAGGTGGTGGTAGAGGAGGTGGTGTCGGAGGTGTATGTGGTGGAGGTGGTGGCAGAGGAGGTGGTATCGGTTGGAGGGAGAAGAGGAGAAGAGGTTTGAAGAGTTTGGGGACATGTTTGCTTGGGGAAGAGGTGGGGAAGAGGTAAAATGTGAGAAGCTCTTCCGGAAAACAAACGAGCTGCAGACCTCAAACGTCTGCGCACATCTGCGCGACGCAGACATAAGTGGCCAGAAGTGCTTCTGGAAAAAAAACAAACACCACCTTATTGTATAAGGGCATCTTGATTTTGTATTTTTATAATATAATTACACTATTAATAGAGTAATTAACTTAGTAAATTTTAAAATTCGCAAAATAATCTATCTATGCTTTTTATAAAAGGAGAAATCTGAGTGACATAAGAAAAGCTGATGTGATAGCCGGATATGCTGTCCAACAATGTTTTTCTTAATAAAATCATTTAAAATCTATATAAACCTCTGCCATCCAAAACCTCTGCCCATATCTATCCTTTAAAGCCAGTAGAGGTTGAAGGCCCTTTGGGATGCGTATATATCAGCAGATGTTTTGAAATTGCCGGTAATTTCAAATTCAAAATGCCTGGGGATATGTAATTTGCAATTAATGCATGTCACTCACTCACTTCTGTCAATCATCTTCTTATATAAAGGTTTTTTTTTCTCATTTCCCTCTTCATATTTACACTTTCGTGTTCTCTGCTTTTGTATTTTCAAACCACACTTCCAATGTATCTCTCCCTTAAATCCCTTCTTCTCAATACTCGACATTTGTTCATAAAGGAAAAGAGAAAACCGAAGCTCTCTATGACCCACTTTCAGAACAAATTTTGGGGATATGTCGTTTGCCTAGATGATGGTAATGTCATATATAATTATGTTTGTTTTTGTTTTTTGATTTTTCGTAATTGTTTTTTATCTGAGTTATGACTAAATGATAATTGTGAATGATTTGAGCAGATGATGATTGTTCTACAGTTGTTCCTACCAAATGCAAGAAACTCTCTACTTCTGCTGCAAGAAACTCACCGATTACAGATCTTTGTGCTTCACATAATTGTTCCAGCATCATTGTTCCAACATCATTGAAAGTATGTTTTTTTTTTTTGTAATTTTGAAATTTTGAATTTTGAAATGATCTACTCTAATTCTCGCTTTATATTTCAGTCTAATCACAGTTGTTTGAAATTCATACAATCATCTGCGGGTTATTTTAGGTTTGTGGATTTTTTTTAAACTGTTGATAATTTTTATTTTAAATTGTTGATATATATGAGCTCTGTTTTCTTCGAGCGAACAGTGGTAGAAGCATTTGTAGAGCCATAATGGTTTTAGAATATGTTAATATGGATATTGATAGTATTAAATTAAATACAAAGAAAGATTAAACACTTAATATGAATTAAATACAAAGAAAGATTATTAATCTGGGTTATGACTAAATGATGATTATGAATGATTTGGGTAGATGATGATGATGTGGAATCTATAGTGGTTCCTACTAAACGCAAGAAAGTATCTGCTTCTGCTGTAAGATAAGATTTTATTTAATAAGATATATAAGTGGATTCAGTTTGTTTTTCTGCCTTTTTTGTATTAAAAGATGCATAAACTTTGGAATTTTGATGTATAGAATGTATACATATAAGATGCATACACTTCTGCAGACTCCGATGATTTAAAGCAGCTCTTTATCAAGCAAGTTGAGGATTAAGTATATGAGGATAGGGCTACTCTTCAAGAGCTGAAGAGGTGTTTTGATGGACTGCATCTTGGTCTGTTCACGAGAGACCAGGTTTTCAGAAACCTAATAGCGATGCCTTCAACTTCCGTGGAGTTCATGGCGATGCTCAAAGATATACATCGAGAGGTTCAGTACTCGATGGAGTTGAAGCTAAAATTTCTTAATTTTTGCTATTAGATTCTTAAATTTCTTAGTGTTGTTGTTAGATTTTAAAGTTTCGTTGTTCACTACTCGATGTAATTGTTGATCTTTTAATCTCATAATTAAATTTTAATCCTATTAATCTTTGTGGAGCATTTTATTTTTACTAATTTTAGGGTGCATAAGTATTATTATGTAATTTTTAATATCATCTGAATATTGCAGATCGATATTGATGTAGGTGTGAATTTGTCTCGGAGTTTGATTTAGATTATGTTGATGTTGAATTGTGCTTGAACAATTTTTTGAAGAATTATAAAGAATCAATTTCTGTTACTGTATAGATCTGTCAAAGTTAACGTTTGCCAAAAGAGAACATCTGCTCGAAATCATCATCTGCTGATGATGAAAGCATAATAATGTATTCAAAACATCAAAAGTCCATTCTTAAAAAATAGCTAAAAAGTCTGTTGATATCTATCTGTTTTTTAAACCTCTGTTTGGCTAAAAAGTCATCTATTGCTGAAGGGTGTTGTCTGTTCTCATAAGTTCTGTTTAATCTAATGACTGTTGACTTGCCACTGTTCCCAACATCTGTTGTTGCCTAACAGAGGTTCCCAACATCCGTGTCCGCTGAAGTGATAGAAGTATGTGTTTACGATGTAGAGTACTGTTGGTCTTTAAATGAAGAGATTTTTTTATTGTTTTTTTATGCCAGAGGTTTGAAATTTTATTATTTTTTAATTATTTGGTAAGTCAACAGTTTTTTGAAGAATTTCCTCCTCTCAATTACAAATACTCAACATCTGTTACTTTAAATGTATGTCAAAGGTAAAGTCTGCCCACGAGAGAACATCTGTTTGAAGTGATCCTCTGCTAATCTAATGGTTGTTTGACTTGCTACTATTGCCAACATCTGTTGTTGCCTAACAGAGGTTCCCAACATCCGTGTCTGCTGAAGTTGTAGAAACATGTGTTTAGTATGTAGAGTATTGTTGGTCTTTAAATGAAGAGATTTTTTTATTATTTTTTTATGCCAGAGGTTTGAAATTTAATTATTTTTTTATTATTTGGTAAGTCAACAGTTTTTTAAAGAAGTTCCTCTCAATTATAAATACAAAACATCTACTCCTCTAAATGTCTGTCAGAGGTAAACTCTGCCCAAAGAGAACATCTGTTTGAAGTGATCCTCTGCTGATGAAGACATAGTCTGAAGAAAGTTTGAAGAAGCAAAGGTCTGTTATGGGTCAACAGATCTTAAAGAACAACATATGATATTCAATAGATCCTACTCAACAGAGGTTTTCAATGTAATAGTGCTTAGGCTAATAGCAAATGTAGGGAGTTTGTTAGGCTATTAGATGTTTTTCATTAAAAGCTGTTGTTTTTAAATATAATGTTACATGTTTATGTTAAAATGTACACGTTTTTTCCTTCTAGATTGTTTAACCTACAGTGAATTGAAATCTGACCTTCGGGCTTTAAGATATTTCACTATATAATATCATTGATTTAGATTATGTTGATGTTGAATTGTGTCTGAACAGATGTTTGGTAAGTCAACAGTTTTTTGAAGAATTTCCTTATGTCAATTACAAATACTCAACATCAGCTACTCTAAATGTCTGTCAAAGGTAAATTTTACCCAAAGAGAACATATGTTTGATGTGATCATCTGTTGATGAAGACAAAGTCTGAAGAAAGTTTGAAGAAGTAAAGGTCTGCTATGGGTCAACAGATGTTAAAGAACAACAGATGATATTCAGTAAATACTGCTCAACAGAGGTTTTCAATGTAATAGTGCTTAGGCTAATAGTAGATGTAGGGAGTTTGTTACTTTGTTAGGCTATTAGATGTAATTGCAATCTGTTAGACCCTAATACGTTTTAACCAAAAGTCGCGGCGGAAAATACGGACCTCAAAATTTCTTTTTCTTAAATATTCTAACATACTTGAAAACCATTTAAAACGATTCCTTTAAAAGAATTACATCATTCATCTTTAATTAATGTACCAAATATAACATGCGAATACAAACTAAGTGACCACCCTTCCGTACAATCCATGTTCTATAACTCGATCTTTGCCCCCTTGTCCTTCGTGATAAATGGTAATGATCCATGTAACCTACAGTCACCATCAACAGCCGGCACATTAGTAAATGGTGACATTATACTTATATAATAAACACATAGCTAAATGACCATATTGCATTCTAACGACGCAAGATATCTTGTTCGATCATCCTTCCAAACTCATCCACTAGTTCCCGACTTCAACTCACTTGGACCCAACGTTATCATACCTGCACTTTTCATTTCATTCTCAACGATAACATGATTAGCAATGTGTACCTTTAAACATATTGCAAACCCACAACTTCACATAAACACATTCTATTAATCTACATTCATTAGATTACATCACATACGTACACGTACATATATCTGAGCACATACATACGTTTCCCATACACACGTATACACCTATAAGTTCGTACTACATACACTTACTATGAATTCTTATTTATATACACACATACAATCACATCCATTTAATTTCTTTCAAGCACCATACTTTGTTAGGCATACCATTTTCCATATATAAACATGCTTATGTACTAGTTCTGTCCATTCACACGTGTGTTATATCCAAGTATAATCATTCCTACGAGAATCACTCACACACATAATGAAATCCACATTTACACAAACCAACATGTAAAACCAACATACATGCTACATATTCGCGCAAGCTCCTGTACGGGTTTCGTCCTTACTTCTACCCGGCAAAACTCTATCGTAGGCATGGGGTACCTTTAGGAAGTTTAACGGGGCCTTGGAAACAAAGAAAAACAAGAAAAAATATGAATAGACATTTCCTAAGTCCCCAAATTATTCCTATTCTAATTCTCATTTCCCAACATCCAATTTTCACAACTTGGTTAATCACTTTCGTATTGTGACCCGTTTGCTTATTCTATATGATTTCAAACATAATTAACTACATATGATCAAATTCCGTCATTCTTACCTTCATACGACTACTACATTCTCATCCTTTTATGATTCCCAATAATAAGCATATCTAACTTCATTTAAATA
This sequence comes from Helianthus tuberosus, assembly GCA_030545235.1. Classification (NCBI taxonomy): domain Eukaryota; kingdom Viridiplantae; phylum Streptophyta; class Magnoliopsida; order Asterales; family Asteraceae; genus Helianthus; species Helianthus tuberosus. The sequence goes on from JARYGA010032521.1 coordinate 25,793, forward strand.
AATTAATAACTGAGTTCGGTAATCACTTACCTCAAGCGTCTGTATTCGTGTTTGTTTCCTTGCATCTTCTTGACTCGTAGCCTTCTATGCTTGAGTCCATGCTAATGTGATTCCTATCCTTTCATTCTATCATATGCACAACATAGTTAGCATGCATATTCATTCATAATACTTTCATATCGAATCCTTAGTTACACTTATGTTTATTAGTCAATCATTAATATGCATAATACATGAACCGATAATCACATTATTCAACATCAACAAATTCCAATACGTGTCACACCCCGATATTTCTACATATTACCGGTGGGCTCGGCGGGAAGTATCGTGACGTAGTTGATATCATCATTGTCAATACACACAATATAATAGCACAGCGGAAGGCTTGGTGAATAAACTATTACAAACCATAATGTCTGAGTGTTCGAATGAAAGAATATACAAACTGGATTATAATAAGATCCACAGGCGGATCATAAAAGTACAAAGAAACGAAAATAACAGACTTCAGGTATCTTAGGGATTTGCAAGATCCACTTATACGACACCTAATAGCTCCAGCCTATTTACGAGAGGTACTTGTAAATCAGTCTTTAGAAAATATGTCAGCTTACACTGTTAAATACAATTAACTGACTCTTTTGAAAATATTTATGAAAATTGATTTAAGTGCACAAGGCACAAATCTTTTATAACTTGGGACAATTATTTAAAGATAATCTTGTATACAGATTTATATGTTTGTCATACAAATAGGGCCGGTTGGAAGCCGGTCATGATTAACCGACTCACCACTTATAGAACCCACAAAGGAGTTATCCCCAACATATGGGTTTATATTGTAGCATTTGCATCTGTCAGGTGTATGCCTACACCCCATGCATAGGTCGTGGCCATTTTCAAATGAAATGAGCCGAGGATATCCAGGACACGGTCGAATTAACCCCCAATGTTTATGTTATCAAACAAGACAGATTAAAACGGGTTATGTAAATTTATTAATCACAATCCGATTAAATGATTTCATACCCGACCAAGTGGTATTATTATAATACCATATCCCAAACCCGTATAAGGGGAAATAAGTTAAAAGTATCTACCTGATCTAATGAGATAGGTAACTCAGCAGTATAATCCTAAAGCTTTATGACGGTACCTTCTACTGGATGCTATTTAATCTGTATAGAAGGTTTAATAACCTATTAGGATGCTAAAAGGTCTTTGGTTAAGTAAAAGACTTAAACCGGTTAGCTAGAAAGAAACTTTACGGTTCTAAACGCTAGATTAAGCGGAGACCGGAATAGAATGTGGTTTAGACCCGACAAGCTTGGATACTTGTATAATTTGGGTAAACTAAACACATTCTGGAATTTGAGGATTTAATGATAAGGTTAAACCCGTTTCGGCTATTTTTCGTAAACTAGTCACATAAACCGATCCGAACGCGTAAACGCGTAACGGGTAACCAAATGAATTATATATAGGTCTCAAATGTTATTATGCTTAAAATATGTTAATACATCAGTAGGATGTTAACATATATTCCCAAAAAGTATTTAAAACCAATTTAAGTCCCGTAAGGGCATTTTGGAAATTTTTAATGCTTATAAAAGAGATTTTATAACAAACTGAAGTTCTGGTTTTTAGTAATCAGTAAAAATATTTAATTTATCACATTACATCAGTAAGATATCATACATATGTGAAATTTACTATTTATGACCAAACTATGTCCCGAAAGGGCATTTTGGTCATTTCACATAGGCTTTTAAGGACATTTTTGGAAACCTGAGTTCATAACTTATACCTACTATAATAATATTCAAATTTGTTTAAAAATTCAGTAGGTAACAAGTCTTAGATGTTAAGTATGGTTTTAAACCATACTATGCACCTAATTAGTGTAAAACTCGCTAATTGACGATAATTAAGATGTTTATGAAATTCTGCGATTTTAATCAGTTTTAAATGCTCAAAATAATTTATTTAATATATAAATTCAGTAGGAAAAAGTTTGGCATTCAAATCATTTGGTAATCTCATTTTATGCTTAAAAAGGGTATTATCGTCATTAACCGAATTACACTAGAACTCTATGTTTTAAACAGATTATAATCTGACCAAAAATCTTAAAATTCCTTAAAAATAATATCTTCACAGTAGGTAATGAATTTTGGTTCAAAATCCAAGTTTAAACATTCTTTATGCAAGATATCGCAAATTAATTAGTAAAAAGCTTCTAATTACGATATCGAGCATAACTTCTATTTGGGACCAATAACTAATGTCTAATTTTCGGGACAAGTCTAAATATCAGTAGCAAAGGTTTTTGTCCTCTCACATTTCTAAAAATCTCATTTATGTATCAAAAGGGCATTTACGGCATTTAGAAGCATATTAACAAGTAAGTGCATATAATTCAAATCATTAAGGGCCAAGCAATATAACTCCAGAGGGTTATACTACTGAATAATGTGGTCCTAATGGAAGCTTAAAACATGGGAGAATTAAGCTTGAACGGGTCAGAACTGAAAGTCAAAGCAAAAGTCAAGCGTTTGCGACTTTCGGTTATAAACTGATTTTAAACTGATAATTGCCGGGTTAGGACAGATAAAACATGTTTTAATATAAATTACCAAGTCATTAGAATATTAAAATATAATTTAGAACCTCTGTTTTATTAGTTTAATTCTTTTTTTAAACTTTCTATCCAGTTTGACTTTTTGTCAAACTAGTTTGACCCGACAATTAACTAGTCAAACGAGATAATTAGGAGGTGCCCTTTTAAGGGTTAATCACCTACCTTAATATGGTTCTATAACCACTTTCGTTTTGATCAGTGGCTGGACCATATGTGATTAAACCGAAAGTCAAAGCTTAATTACGATAAGTTTGACTTTTCAGTTTTTAAACTAATTAAAAGGACTAAGCAGGTAATAAGACTCTTACTAATGGTCCTTGCTATCTTTTCTACACTTCTAAGTCTTCTCCTTTTGCTTGCAAGATCCAGAGGTGAGTGTTCTTGAGTAATGTTGCAAATGTGAGTATAAGAACACAACACTCAAGTCCCTTATATACTAAATTCCAATCTCTTGGATCATTAGCAGCTGTCATGGGACCTCCTAGGATCACTCCAGGTGTCCTAGTGGGTTAATAAAACTTTCCAAGAATTCGTGGTATTGATACAAATAAGAATAAGGCGGTGCAGCAGCTGAAACTCGCACCTGTCCAAAACTTCTGCCCAGCGACTAGCTTACAGACCGTAAGCAAAAACCCTTGTGGTCCGTATCCACCCCTTGCGGACCGTAAGTCCAAATGGATGCGGTCTGTAACCGAACCTGAACTACATTGCCCAGTTATAGCCTTGCGGACCGTAAGCCTAGGACCATATGGTCCGTATCCGATGATCAGAAGACAAAAAAATTGAGAGTTTTTATATTTGATCATGCACCCTTTTTAAACTCGAATCTTCAGACATTTTCAGCAGGAATAGTCCACATGATCAGGTCTGCACTGCTCATTTTACCATGCCATGCACTAGTGTTCCCTTGGATTCTTTAAAAATGGCCATTGCATGAAGATTTGTCGGTTTTTGCATATGAAACTTTATTTCTTGAAAGTTGAACAATTTGTCACAATTTCAACCGAAAGTTTATGAATTCTTTATCAGATATGTATGAGGGTGCATTTATATTTTGCAAAGCTTTGGGAATATTAAAAGGTCACTCAGAGGTAGAATTAACATGTTGACACGTTTAATCCCTGTAGCTTTATAATCTCCCAATTATATTTACAAACGGCTCGTTATATTCAATCAATCACTTGATTAAAAATATATTTTCCGTGTACTGTCATTCAGAGGCTCAAGTTTGGCATGTTGACACGTTTAGTTCCTTCGCATACATATTTTCACTGTTTGTCAACTTTAGTCCTTCAAACTCAATTTTTCATATATTTAGAGTTTAGGACACGTGTCTACACATAATTGGACACGTTTTTACGTGGTGTTACATCCTCACCCCCTTAAAAGAAATCTCGACCCTGAGATTTACTGGAATAAGTGAGGGTACTTCTGTCGCATAGTGGACTCGACCTCCCACGTATATTCGGGACCTCTACGGGCATCCCATTTGACATTTACTATGGGCACATGGTTTCTTCGGAGCTTTTTAACCTGACGATCCTCGATCGATATAGGTCTTTCAACAAACCTCAGGCTTTCATAAATTTGAACGTCTTTATGAGACATAGCTAGCGATTCATCAGCTAGACACTTCTTGAGATTACCGATGTGGAACACATTATGAATTCCGCTGAGCTCCTCAGGAAAGTTTAGCTTATAAGCAACTGATCCGACACATTCGATGATCTCGAATGGTCCAATATATCTAGGGCTTAATTTACCCTTCTTACCAAAACACATCACACCTTTCCAGGGTGATACTTTCAGTAAGACTTTATCGCCAACCTCAAACTTTAAGGGTTTTCGCCTCTTGTCAGCATAACTTTTCTGCCTATCCCTGGCAGCTTTCAGGCGATCGCGAATCTGGACAATCTTGTCTATTGTTTCAAGGACTATATCAGGTCCTGATAACTGAGCTTCTCCTACTTCTGCCCAACAAACAGGCGTTCTGCATTTTCTACCATATAATGCCTCAAAAGGTGCAGCCTGAATGCTAGTGTGGTAGCTATTGTTATAGGAGAACTCGATCAAGGGTAGGTGGTCATCCCAACTACCTCCCAAATAAATAACACATGCACGAAGCATGTCTTCCAATGTTTGAATCATACGCTCACTCTGTCCGTCTGTTTGCGGATGATAAGCAGTACTAAAATTCAAACGAGTGCCCAAATGTAACCTTCTTGGTTTTCACACATGTTTTGTTTTGACTTGCATTGTAACAAATATTGTATTTGGGATGAAACTTATTTGAGCATACTTGCTTTGTGCTTATACATGCTTATACCAATACAAACACGTAAAACAATTGCAAATTTGTTGAGTTTTATGCTATTAAACAAGGTTACATAAACTATAAGGGCCTATTGTGACATTTTGTGAAACTACAATCTAAAGGACCTATTTGTCATTCTTTGAAACTTTAGAAATACAAGGGTTAAAAGCGCAATTATTGAAAACTACAAGTTTAGGGTCCTTTTGTTCATTATTGAAACTCATTTATAAAAAGAAATAAATATAGTTTATTTTGTTTTAAAAGTACAAGGTTCATTGGGTCATTCTTGAAACTTAAACTCTAGGGACTAAAACTGACTTTTAGAAACTCATTTTAACTGAATTATGTTAACTGAGTTAGTCCTCATATAATAAATCCTTCTTTAAAACTTAACCCAGTTAGTTTAACTAACTGACTATTAAAGGGACCATTTATGACATTTTCCGAAAATTCAGGGACCACAGTTGCATATTTTCAAAACCTCAGGGTCTGTTTTGAATATTTTTCGAAAGTTCAGGGGCTGATGTTGTAAATTTCTGAAACTTAAGGGACTTTTTTTGTATAAAATGAAACTTGAGGGGCCAAAGTGTAAATATTTCAAAATTAATAAAAAATGGGGTTGAACCGGTCGCAGGTGAGATTCGAACCCGCGCCCTCCGCCCACAAACAAGGGCCCCAACCAGCTGGACTACCAGCTCACATGTGATTTATATTAGAATGTATAATATATATATTGATATTAAAATGAAGCTGAATTGTATAAACAGAATTGCAGGTTACGGGTTTCAAGCAAAAACCCACCAAAAACGATTTTTAATCCATTATTTCGACCTGTAAAGTTACCCACATGATTCCCAACCTATCCCAACTAATTCCAATCATTCAAACGACATATTATGGTGCCAAAACACTTAAAAGAAAAAGAATTTTTAAAAAAATAAAAGTAGATCAAATCCACTAATTTGTGTCGAATCTGAGATCCAAACTTCATGTATTTAAGTTCCCTACATTCCTAGCAACATTCCATACCATTTACAAACACTTAAACACCCGAAATCGTCGGATTAAAACCTGCAACTCGCCGGAATACTCACTTTTTCGCTGGAATTTTTCAATCCGATCATCCTTTCAATACCGGTTCGTTTTTATTGTTTCAATTAATTCTTTTGAATATAACACAGTTTTCCAGTAGAATTGAAAGAGTTGACTTTCTGTTTGACTCCAATTGGAGAAGATGACCAGTTCCTGTTTAGTTATAAATGTAGCAGTCCTAAACCAAACACAAACAGAAGCTTAGCCCAGTGGTTAAGACTCTGTTTGGTTACAATACAGACCCAGGTTCGAACCCAGGGGTCTGCATTTCTTTTTAATCAATTAATTTTTAATATTTTCAACATTCCAATAATTTTTATAAGATTATTAATCAATGTTGCTTTTATTAAAAATGTGAAATTAGTCAATTTATTTATAAAACTAATTTTTACAATATTAAAACAGTTTATTATTAAATAATTAATAATAAATCGATTTATAGGAATTAAAATCTGAAATTTTCAGATTAATTATTTTAAGTGTTGATCTTTACAAAAATAATGTTGCTACTGATATTTTGTATAATTTCAATATTTATATAATTAAATCAATAATATTCAAGTTCAATAATTAAAAATGTTATTTTTAATTATTATGATATAAATTAATTATATCACTTGTACAATATTTTGCCAATAATCATTATATTTAATTATGATACTAGTTAAATATATTTGATTTATTATTACAAATGTTTATATTAAATCGATTGTACATTTTTTTTGCAATTTAATTATTTATGATAAATAAATATTTTTCATAAATAATTCCTCTATATCATGATCATTTTTCCGAGCCCTCTAAACATATAATTCACAAGATCCTTCTGTTAATCTAAACACTATCAAATACAATAAATACTCAACAAATCCCGTCAACACTATACGGCCTCAATATTGATACATTATTCTTGTACGATTCATTAGGACAACTTGAGTTTCCTTATTATCAGACACCTTAATCTTGACTTGCGTATTCGGAATCGCCTGCAAAATAAAGTGAGTACATAGATCCCCTCTTTTTACTGTTTTCGATTATTTTGGGGTGATTCATATGTATCAAAACAATTTCAATATTTTAATGATGGTTTCAAAACGATTGAGATGGTTTATACAAAACTAATAAGGATTTCGATAATGTGAACGAACTTGTTGGTGGTAGTTACATGACGAATGACATTCATTAGCATTGATCAAGCCGACCAGTATTAGGTTATGGTACCATAGGATCCGACAAATCCCGTTATCAGACTGGACCCATGGTTATGTGTGGGTTAGGTGGGTAACGACTGAATCTGATGATTGTTAACTTACCCTTTGGAGGTTTGTTAATGCAAGAACGAGTTGAACGATGAACGGGTCACAAAGGTTTGAATGTTATTAGCAAGACGACCAAAAGTAGTTTTCACAATTAACATGAGAACGATTTAAACGAATGAACGATGTTCTATAACGAGAACGAGTTAAACAATATTACACAACGATGTTTACGAAACTATATAAACCATACGAGTTTTATTATAGGAACGATTTATGATTTGGTTTACATAAACAAATGTTTTGGGTTAAGATTCATGGCAAGGGTTATAAATTATGACCAATCTATTTTGACTTGGTTATTCATTTACAATACAAACATTTTACAAAACAAGGTTTTCTAATATCAATTAACGAAGTTGTACAAGTTGTTTCAACATACAAACGAGCCATGAATCTGATACTCACACAAAAACTATGTACTCGCCAGCATTTCTTTGCTGACTTTGTTTTTACATATGTTTCAGGTAATGTTGCTTAAAGTTGATTGCGAATAGGATGTATGCTCACTTAGGACCGGACGAGGCCTTAGTGATTTAATAATGATGATAAACTATGTTTGAATTGCTTGTTTAACTATAAGACAATGTTTAATATTCAATAAAACGAAACTCTTGTATCCATGGTTTGAAACAATAATTCTGTTACAACACTCCCCGACGTTTCTGCCACGATTTGTTGTTTTACATGGTCGGGGTGTGACAGAAAAGTTGGTATCAGAGCCAATGGTTATAGAGAATTAGGTTATTAGTAAAACTTTGACCTAGACTATAACTTTCTAGGACCCCAACGCAAGTTGATTTGTGTTTAGAATTAAAAAAAAACAAAATCCGAATCTGCTTCGAAAATTAGTCATCCGTTCTAGGATGATTGATTACTAGGTTTTGAACCCTCTGTTATAAGGTTTTGAACCCTTCTAGTTTGACTCATTTTTTTGCTTAGTGCCTTTTGAGTTTTCAAAATCTCGTCAGAGTTTGGGTCTAAATAATGTGAACACGTGCAAACTGGAAGAGTGAATGCCTGTACCCTGAGTTTTCTGTCTAAGGCTAGAGTGTTCGTACAAATCCACATAATCGGACCAGTCACTCTTACCTGGGAACTCTTGGGGTGAGTGTTCACTTATAGGCGAGCATGTCTTCGTGATACATTATTTTGATTCTAACTTTGATTCGTCACTGCGTGTCGTTTGTTTGTTCGAAGTAACGAACAAATGATCGCCTTCCTTGTGTTTTGTCGATACCTCTTTTGTTTTTCCTAATTTTCAATCTCACTCGATTCTCCTGTTTCCTTACTAGACAATGCCTCCTCGACGTGAAGCACAATCTTTTACTATTGAAGAACTCGCAGCCCTGGTCTCTCAGCAAGTGGCTGCTGTGCTTCCCGGTGTTGTGACCCAAGTCCACGAGATATACAACAACAACAACAATAACAACAACAATAATGCACCGTGTAATTTCAAGAATTTCAGTTCTGCTAAGCCGCTAAAGTTTTATGGGTCACAAGAAGCAACTGCACTCCTTCAATGGTTCAAGAGTATCGAGAACACATTCAGACATGTGCAATGTCCGAATGGGCGTAAGGTTGAATTTGCTTCGAGTGTGTTTGAGAAGCGTGCTCTTACGTGGTGGAACGGAGTGATGCGCGACAGGGGTGCCGAAGTGGCGTTGGCACAAACATAGGAAGAGCTTCGAGCTCTCATGATGAGAGAGTTATGTCCCCGTCACGAAATTCGAGCTTTGGAACGAGAGTTTGACGATCTGAAACAAGATGGGGGAGAACACCGTGCGTATACGAATCGATTTGAGGAGCTCAGTCTTTTGTGTCCTACTATGGTTACCCCGTTGGAGAAAGCGATAGAGAGGTATATCGATGGTCTACCTGATTCTATTCTGGATATAGTGACCGGTATTAATCCTACCACCCTTCGCCAAGCAATCGAGTTGTCTGCTACCCTGACTGAGTCTCAAGTCAGGAAGGGTAAACTCACCCGCAATGGTGATAAAAAGAAGGCGACTGATTCTGGGAAGGACAAGAATAAGGGTAAGGGTAAAGAAGGTGAGTCATCGAAGAAGTCGAGAAAGCGAAAGGGTTCCCAGAATTTTGCAGTAACTGCACAAACTGCTCAGAACCCTCAGAACCCGCCAGCTCAACCTCCTGCGAAGAAAGCGTATGCTGGTACTGCACCTCATTGTGCTCGCTGCAATGGTCATCATGTTGCACAACAAGCTTGTAGGCAATGCACAACGTGTGGTAAGCTTGGGCATCTGGCCAACGTCTGTCGTTCGGGTCAAAATCAGATTGTTCGGAATCAAGCTCCAGTTCAGGGGAATGCTGCTAGATTCTCACCGGGTACATGTTTCAATTGTGGAGAGCTTGGTCACTACCGCAACAACTGTCCGAGGTTGGCAAATGCAAATGTAAATCCAAACTTGAATGTCAATGTCAATGCAAATGCGAATCCCGCTCGTGGGCGAGCGTACAATCTGAATGCTAACGAAACAAGGGCTGACAACGAGGTGGTTAATGGTACGTTTCTTGTTAACAATCGACTTGCATATATTCTTTTTTATTCTGGCGCCGATAGAAGTTTTGTTTCATTATCTTTTGAACCTTTGCTTGCGATACCTAGAACTAAACTGAGGAAACCCTTATCTGTCGAAGTTGCTACTGGTAAACCTCTTGTCCTCGATTCTGTTATCCGTGATTGTCAGTTAAACCTTGATAACCATCTTTTTCCCATTGACCTCACGCCGATGCAACTTGGGAGTTTCGATATTATCGTGGGGATGGATTGGTTAACTAAACATCATGTTGAGGTGGTTTGTTTTGATAAGATTGTTCGTATTCCTCTTTCGTCTGGCGATGTTTTGGAAGTTCGTGGCGAAAAACCATCTGGTGGATTGAAGCTTATGTCGTGTACAAAGGCCCAAAGATATTTATGAAAAGGATATGTTGCTTTCCTGGCACATGTCACCAAGGAGAAAGGCAAGAGTAAGAGTATTCAGGATATTCCGATTGTTCGGGATTATCCAGAGGTGTTTTCTGATGAACTGCCTGGTTTGCCTCCAATTCGTCAAGTCGAGTTTCATATTGACCTTGTACCCAATGCCAACCCGATTGCGAAAGCACCTTATCGTCTTGCACCGTCAGAGATGCAAGAGTTATCGAAACAGCTTCAAGAGTTGTCTGATAAAGGATTCATCCATCCGAGCTATTCGCCTTGGGGAGCACCTGTCCTCTTTATGAAGAAGAAAGATGGATCTTTTCGAATGTGTATCGATTATCGTGAGCTTAATAAGCTTACCATCAAGAATCGATATCCCCTACCTAGAATTGATGATCTCTTCGACCAGCTGCAAGGTGCTTCATGCTGTTCCAAGATCGATCTGCGATCTGGGTATCATCAACTTCGTGTTCTCGAGGAAGATATTCCCAAAACTGCTTTCCGTACAAGATATGGGCATTATGAGTTCACTGTCATGCCTTTTGGTTTGACAAATGCCCCAGCTGTCTTCATGGACTTAATGAATAGGGTTTGTAAACCTTATTTAGATAAGTTCATCTTTGTGTTCATCGACGATATTCTCATTTATTCAAAGTCTCGAGCCGATCACGAGCAACACCTTCGTTTGACATTGGAACTCCTAAAGAAGGAACAACTTTTTGCTAAATTCTCCAAGTGTGAATTCTGGCTTAAAGAAGTTCAGTTCTTGGGTCATATTGTCAATGAGCAGGGTATTCACGTAGATCCATCCAAGATTGTTGCAATTAAGGATTGGAATACACCGACGACACCGACAGAAGTTTGTTCTTTTCTTGGTCTTGCTGGTTATTATCGACGGTTTATTTCTAACTTTTCAAAGATCGGGTTCCACTCACTGCTTTGACTCAGAAGAATAAACCTTTTGAGTGGGGACCTAAGCAAGAAGAAGCGTTCCAAACGCTGAAACGGAAGCTCTGTGACGCTCCTGTTTTATCTCTACCTGAGGGAAACGATGATTTTGTTGTCTATTGTGACGCTTCGAATCTAGGACTTGGTTGCGTTCTTATGCAACGAGGTAAAGTCATAGCTTATGCGTCTAGATAGCTGAAAATTCACGAAAAGAACTATACGACTCACGATCTTGAATTAGGAGCTGTGGTTTTCGCACTTAAAATCTGGAGACACTATCTCTATGGAACGAAGTGTGTGGTTTTCACAGACCACAAAAGTCTCCAGCATATTCTCAATCAGAAGGAGCTGAACATGAGGCAACGACGTTGGGTTGAACTCTTAAACGATTATGATTGCGATATCCGCTACCATCCTGGTAAGGCGAATGTCGTAGTCGATGCGCTTAGTCGAAAGGAACGAGTCAAGCTTCATTCTGTTCGAACTCTATCTGATATTCAATCTCGTGTTCTTCAAACTCGACGATCTTGTGTGATCAATGACTTATTGAAATATGAGCTACCACTTCAACTTGAGCTTAAACTCGAAAGGAAAGACAATGGTTTACTCTATTTTGAGAATCGTTTGTGGATTCCGAATCAGGACGATCTTCGCACCTTAGTAATGGACGAATCTCACAAGTCTCGATATTCTATCCATCCTGGTGCTGATAAAATGTACAAGGATCTTCGTATTAAGTTCTGGTGGCCTGGTATGAAGAAGGATGTTGCCTTGTATGTATCGAAATGCCTAACTTGTCTCAAAGTCAAGGCCGAACATCAAAGACCTTCTGGTTTGCTTGTACAACCAGAGATACCGGTTTGGAAGTGGGAGAACATTGCAATGGATCTTATTACTAAGTTACCGCGTACGTCTAAAGGTCACGATGCTATTTGGGTAGTAGTTGATCGTTTGACAAAATCTGCTCACTTCTTACCAATCCGTGAGGACTTCTCTACTGAAAAGCTTGCCAAGATCTATGTAGACGAGATCGTATCATGACATGGTGTTCCTTTAGATATCATTTCCGATCGTGATGCTCGATTTTCATCTCATTTTTGGAAGACCATGCAATCTGCATTGGGAACCCAATTGAATCTAAGCACTGCTTATCATCCCCAAACAGATGGTCAATCTGAGAGGACGATACAAACTTTGGAGGATATGCTTAGAGCATGTGTGATAGACTTTGGTGGTAATTGGGATTCTCATCTGCCATTGATCGACTTCTCATACAATAATAGTTATCATGCTAGCATTAAGATGGCACCATTCGAAGCTCTCTACGGTCGAAAATGTCATTCACCCGTCTGTTGGAATGAGATAGGTGAAGCTCAGCTTACTGGACCTGAGCTCATTCTGGAAACAACAGACAAAATCAAGAAAATCCGCGATAATCTTGTGATCGCTAGAAGCCGTCAAAAGATTTATGCAGATTTGGGACGCAAGCCCATGGAATTTCAAATTGGAGACCGTGTCCTACTCAAGGTTTCACCTTGGAAGGGAGTGGTGAGATTTGGAAAGAAAGGAAAACTTGCACCACGATATATTGGCCCATTTAAGATTGTTGAAAGAATTGGAAAGGTTGCCTATCGACTAGAACAACCTCCAGAGCTTGGAAATGTTCATCCGACTTTTCACGTGTCCAATTTGCGAAAGTGTTTAGTTGATGCTGATCTTCACATTCCTCTCGACGAGATTCAAATCGACGAAACGATGCACTTTGTCGAGAAACCTGTGGAGATAGTGGAACGTACATACAAACAGTTGAAGAACAAACGGATTCATTTGGTCAAAGTTCGCTGGGAATCCAAACGTGGCCCCGAGTTTACTTGGGAACGTAAGGACCAGATGAAGGCGAAATATCCGCAATTGTTTTCACAAGATTCCTCTAAATAAAAATTTCGGGATGAAATTTCCTAAAGTAGGGGAGACTGTAACCTTCTTGGTTTTCACACATGTTTTGTTTTGACTTGCATTGTAACAAATACTGTATTTGGGATGAAACGTATTTGAACATACTTGCTTTGTGCTTATACATGCTTATACCAATACAAACACGTGAAACAATTGCAAATTTGTTGAGTTTTATGCTATTAAACAAGGTTACCTAAACTATAAGGGCCTATTGTGACATTTTGTGAAACTACAATCTAAAGGACCTATTTGTCATTCTTTGAAACTTTAGAAATACAAGGGTTAAAAGCGCAATTATTGAAAACTACAAGTTTAGGGTCCTTTTGGTCATTATTGAAACTCATTTATAAAAAGAAATAAATATAGTTTATTTTGTTTTAAAAGTACAAGGTTCATTGGGTCATTCTTGAAACTTAAACTCTAGGGACTAAAACTGACTTTTAGAAACTCATTTTAACTGAATTATGTTAACTGAGTTAGTCCTCATATAATAAATCCTTCTTTAAAACTTAACCCAGTTAGTTTAACTAACTGACTATTACAGGGACCATTTATGACATTTTCCGAAACTTCAGGGACCACAGTTGCATGTTTTCGAAACCTCAGGGTCTGTTTTGAATATTTTTCGAAAGTTCAGGGGCTGATGTTGTAAATTTCTAAAAGTTAAGGGAATGTTTTTGTATAAAATGAAACTTGAGGGGCCAAAGTGTAAATATTTCAAAATTAATAAAAAATGGGGTGGAACCGGTCGCAGGTGAGATTCGAACCCGCACCCCTCCGCCCACAAACAAGCGCCCCAACCAGCTGGACTACCAGCTCACATGTGATTTATATTAGAATGTATAATATATATATTGATATTAAAATGAAGCTGAATTATATAAACAGAATTGCAGGTTACGGGTTTCAAGCAAAAACGCACCAAAAACGATTTTTAATCCATTATTTCGACCTGTAAAGTTACCCACATGATTCCCAACCTATCCCAACTAATTCCAATCATTCAAACGACACATTATGGTGCCAAAACACTCAAAAGAAAAAGAATTTTTAAAAAAATAAAGAGTAAACTTCCGTTTTGCTCCCTGTGATTTGGTCACTTTAACGGTTTTGCCCCAGACCTTTAAAAATAGCCATTTTACTCCCTGATGTTTTGGTTTTGTTGCCAGTTTGCTCCCTGCGGGGAGCAAAAGGGAAAAACAAACAATTTGGATGGAGTTAGAGGCAGGGAGCAAACTGGCAAAAAAAAAAATGAAACATCGGGGAGTAAAATGGCTATTTTTAAAGGTTTGGAGCAAAACCGTTAAAGTGACCAAACCACAGGGAGCAAAACGGAAGTTTACTCAAAAATAAAAGTAGATCAAATCCACTAATTTGTGTCGAATCTGAGATCCAAACTTCGTGTATTTAAGTTCCCTACATTACTAGCAACATTCCACACCATTTACAAACACTTAAACACCCGAAATCGTTGGATTAAAACCTGCAACTCGCCGGAATACTCACTTTTTCGCCAGAATTTTTCAATCCGATCATCCTTTCAATACCGGTTCGTTTTTATTGTTTCAATTAATTATTTTATGCTTATACAATGTTTCTCCAAAGTTAATTTGAATATAACACAGTTTTCCAGTAGAATTGAAAGAGTTGACTTTCTGTTTGACTCCAATTGGAGAAGATGACCAGTTCCTGTTTAGTTATAAATGTAGCAGTCCTAAACCAAACACAAACAGAAGCTTAGCCCAGTGGTTAAGACTCTGTTTGGTTACAATACAGACCCAGGTTCGAACCCAGGGGTCTGCATTTCTTTTTAATCAATTAATTTTTAATATTTTCAACATTCCAATAATTTTTATAAGATTATTAATCAATGTTGCTTTTATTAAAAATGTGAAATTAGTCAATTTATTTATAAAACTAATTTTTACAATATTAAAACAGTTTATTATTAAATAATTAATAATAAATCGATTTTTAGGAATTAAAATCTGAAATTTTCAGATTAATTATTTTAAGTGTTGATCTTTACAAAAATAATGTTGCTACTGATATTTTATATAATTTCAATATTTATATAATTAAATCAGTAATATTCAAGTTCAATAATTAAAAATGTTATTTTTAATTATTATGACATAAATTAATTATATCACTTGTACAATATTTTGCCAATAATCATTATATTTAATTATTATACTAGTTAAATATATTTGATTTATTATTACAAATGTTTATATTAAATCGATTGTACATTTTTTTCAATTTAATTATTTATGATAAATAAATATTTTTCATAAATAATTCCTCTATATCATGATCATTTTTCCGAGCCCTCTAAACATATAATTCACAAGATCCTTATGTTAATCTAAACACTATCAAATACAATAAATACTCAACAAATCCCGTCAACACTATACGACCTCAATATTGATACATTATTCTTGTACGATTCATTAGGACAACTTGAGTTTCCTTATTATCAGACACCTTAATCTTGACTTGCGTATTCGGAATCGCCTGCAAAATAAAGTGAGTACATAGATCCCCTCTTTTTACTGTTTTCGATTATTTTGGGGTGATTCATATGTATCAAAACGATTTCAATATTTTAACGATGGTTTCAAAACGATTGAGATGGTTTATACAAAACTAATAACGATTTCAATAATGTGAACGAACTTGTTGGTAGTAGTTACATGACGAATGACATTCATTAGCATTGATCAAGCCGACCAGTATTAGGTTATGGTACCATAGGATCCGACAAATCCCGTTATCAGACTGGACCCATGGTTATGTGTGGGTTAGGTGGGTAACGACTGAATCTGATGATTGTTAACTTACCCTTTGGAGGTTTGTTAATGCAAGAACGAGTTGAACGATGAACGAGTCACAAAGGTTTGAATGTTATTAGCAAGACGACCAAAAGTAATTTTCACAATTAAAACGAGAACGATTTAAACGAATGAACGATGTTCTATAACGAGAACGAGTTAAACAATATTACACAACGATGTTTACGAAACTATATAAACCATACGAGTTTTATTATAAGAACGATTTATGATTTGGTTTACATAAACAAATGTTTTGGGTTAAGATTCATGGCAAGGGTTATAAATTATGACCAATCTATTTTGACTTGGTTATTCATTTACAATACAAACATTTTACAAAACAAGGTTTTCTAATATCAATTAACGAAGTTGTACAAGTTGTTTCAACATACAAACGAGCCATGAATCTGATACTCACACAAAAATTATGTACTCGGTAGCATTTCTTTGCTGACTTTGTTTTTACATATGTTTCAGGTAATGTTGCTTAAAGTTGATTGCGAATAGGATGCATGCTCACTTAGGACCGGACGAGGCCTTAGTGATTTAGTGACGATGATAAACTATGTTTGAATTGCTTGTTTAACTATAAGACAATGTTTAATATTCAATAAAACGAAACTCTTGTATCCATGGTTTGAAACAATAATTCTGTTACAACACTCCCCGACGTTTCCGCCACGATTTGTTGTTTTACGTGCGGGGTGTGACACCAAAGATTGTTGGAAACTTTTCCAAAAGTGAGAAGTGTATCTAGTATCTCTATCAGAAATAATAGACACCGGTACTCCATGAAGGGATACAATTTCATCCACATATAATTGGGCTAACTTGTCGGAGCTATGAGTCTCCTTGATGGGTAAGAAATGTGCTGACTTAGTCAGTCTATCAACTATGACCCATATGGTATCATTTCCGTGCCTTGTTTTAGGTAACTTGGTTATAAAATCCATGGTTACCATCTCCCACTTCCATGTGGGAAGTTCTGGTTGTTGTAGTAGACCTGATGGCTTTTGATGTTCAACTTTAATCTGAGCAGAAGTCAGGCACTTAGCTACATGTGTGGCAATAGATTTCTTCAAACCTATCCACCAATAATTCGCCTTCAAATCCTGATACATTTTTTCACCTCCAGGGTGAACTGAATATTTGGAATTATGAGCTTCCTGGAGGATCACATCTCGAAGTCCTCCACGAATAGGAACCCAAATTCTTCCATTTAGTCTAAGGATTCCATCCTTGCCAGGTGCTAACTGTTCAGCAGTTACACCTAACTTTTCGTCTGGAAGGTTAGCTTCCAAAACAGCATCAATCTGTGCAGCTAATAGCCTTTCATTCATACTATTCTTCAATTCAATGCTCTTACCATTGATTCTGATAGGTTTAACTCTTTTCTTTCGGCTTAGAGCATCGACAACCACATTCTCTTTACCTGGATGGTAGCGAATTTCGCAATCATAGTCATTTAGAGTTTCCATCCAGCGGCGCTGTCTCATGTTGAGCTCTTTTTGATTGAACAAGTGTTGGAGACTCTTATGATCAGAATAGATCACACATTTAGTTCCATACAAATAATGTCTCCACAACTTTAGTACGAATACAACGGCACCCAATTCTAAATCGTGGGTGGTGTAATTCTTTTCATGCACTTTCAGTTGTCGTGATGCATAGGCAATCACCTTGCCTCGCTGCATAAGCACACATCCCATACCGGTGTGTGAAGCATCACAATATACAACAAACTCTTCAATTCCTTCAGGTAAGGTTAACACCGGAGCATTGCTCAATTTCTGTTTAAAAATTTCAAAGGATTCTTGTTGTTTTGGACCCCAATCAGATTTTACATTCTTGCGGGTCAAAGAAGTCAACGGTGCAGCTACCCTTGAGAAGTTCTCGATGAACCTTCTATAATATCCAGCTAAACCCAGAAAACTGCGAATTTCTGTTGGTGTCTTTGGTGCTTCCCAATTCTGTAACACCTCGTAAAATCACGTCCAATGATGTATTGACACGTGTAATAAACCCTAATGAAGTCAAACATTGAATTTAAGGGTCTAATGTTTTGAAAAATCAAAAACTTTGATTATGAAAGGAATGGAAGTATCAACATACTTAAAATAAGTTTCTGAATAACCTCTTACTATATTTATATTCACAAATGAGCCACTTGATGATCGAGTGTAGCCGTTTGCGTAATTAATTGAAAGTTTGCGCAATGAAGGGTTAAAAGCGTCAACATGTTAATTCTTACCTCTGGGTGACCTTTTAACAAACCGAGAGCTTCATGATATTTGATTACACTCTCGGGAATGCCAATTATTGGCCGTCTAAGGTTTTTATGCCTATAAGTAAAGTTACGCGCAACTTTGCAAGTTAGAGGGACTAAAAGTGTCAATATGTTTAATTATACCTCTGAATGACCTTTTAGCGAACCTGAAGCATCGTGATGTTTAATAAAACTCTCAAGAGTGCCTAATATGGATTAGATGAGGCTTCGATGCTATTAAACGATGATATGCGCAAGTTTGATCATTAGAGGGACCTAAAGCGTCAACTTTTGAATCTACGCCTTTCGGTGATCATTTAAGCGATCGAGAGCGTATTAATAATTAAACTCATGTTTGGGAATGCCCATTATGGGCCATGGAAGGCTTGGATATCATTAAACGACATTTCGCGCTACTTTGTGCGATTGAAGGACTATTTGCGTCAAACTGCAAAAGTATGTCGATTCGTATGGTAACAGACTTTTTGGAATATGAACATGAGTTAAACATGCCCTAATTATCCTTTATATAGCTTAGATATAGGCTTAGAGGTGTTTGGTGTTCAAAAATAAACTTTTAAATCATGCAGGGACTAAAAGTGTCAAAAAGTGCACAAGTTTGCATTTTCACGCATATCTTGCATTCTGAATATATCCGGACACCCAAAAATTTATGAAAGCATTAAAATATTTTATTTTAGTGATCGGCATGATAAAATTCCATTCGTCGCGTAATTTGGTTCGTTTTTCGCGTCCGTTCGTGTTTCGTCGTAATTTGACGAACAACGTGACCGTACGACCAAACGAGCCGACATCCGACACATTTTTGAGCATGTTTCATATCCCCTATGTTTAGGCATCATTTTAGAGCCTTAAAAGTGTCTTGAAGGGCCTTAGATGTGCCAGAAATGCACTTAGATGACGACAGGGAACATTTCTGCAATATTGCTAAACTTTGAATCAGCACACAGGGGCCAGGCGGGCCGTGTAAACCCCTTACATCTCCTACGCGGGCCGCGAGGTATGATCAGATGCAGAAAACAGGTTTCTGTTGCTGGTTTTGTTGAATCTGGTTTCCACTCTCACTTAATTCAATCTATGAGCTTGCCCACTGAATTATAAAACCATTTGACACTTGGTTTAATCTGGTTATTCATCACGACACTTGTCACGATCTCGTGCAATCCCAAAAACTATAAATAGAGGTGGGTTGCACTTGTTCCTTCACACCATTTGCTTGAATTCTGCTCTTACTCTCATCTAGGAGGAGCCTGAACCTTTGGAAACCTCTTTTCAGTCCTTTGGACCCTTTGTAAGTGTTCATTCGTGCTTAGTTTAATTGTTTAGCGTTTATAGCCGAAAAGTCAAGCATTATCGATAAATGCTTTGACTTTTAAACGGTTGTGCCATTGTTCGCAACGAACATGGCTACATGACCGTAATTAGGTAGGTGTTAAACTCTCAAAAGGGCACCTCCTAATTACCACGTTTACTCAGTCAATTGTCGGGTCAAACTTCTTAATAAAAAGTCAAACGAGTCAGTTCTTACTAATAAATTCATAACTAATAATACAGGAGTTATGGAACATGTTTTAACACTTAAATAACTTGGTAATTAATATAAGAACATGTTTAAGCATGTTCAACTAGACAATTCTAAGTATAGGCTCGGTTCAGAACCGAAAGTCGCAAAAGTAGACTTTTGCTTTGACTTTCAGTTCTGACCCGATTTAGCTTAGTTTAGACATGCCTTAGAATTCCATTAGGACCATGTTATAGGTTAGTGTAACCCTCTGAGGTTATACAACTTGGTTCCTTAGTTATCCGATTCATATGCATGTTTCCGTTAAATGCCTAAATGTTGACTATTATGCCCTTCTAACCTTAAAACGAAATTTTTGAAAATGTGAGAGGATAGAAACCTTCATTACTGATTTATAAACTTGTCCCTAAAATTTGACATCAGTTTGAGGTCTAGATTAGGAGTTATGCTCATTAGCGCAAATGAAAAGCTTTTTAGTAATTAAACGGCATAATTAGCGTATAGCCTATCTAAACCTAAATTTTAATACCAAAATTTTTACCCACTGATGTAAAATAATATTTTGGGATTTTTGAAGATTTTTATTTATTTTTAGGCTGAGCATAACATAGGGTTCTAGCTTTGATTCGGTAATTGTCGGTTTTGCCCTTTTAGCCTATAAAATGAGTTTTACAAATCATTTTGATACCAAACCTTTTTCTACTGACCTTATATGATAAATAGAATATTTTAAGCCTTTTGGAAAGATAAAAATATAAGCTTTTCTTATAAAACCCGGAAATCGCTTAAAACCGCATTTTTACGCGTTTTAAACTCATAGTATGTATTAAAACTATTTTAAATATATAAGACTTGATACCTACTGATATTTTAAGTAAATTTTTATACTTTAACAGTAAGCAAAGG
Organism: Helianthus tuberosus; assembly: GCA_030545235.1. NCBI lineage: Eukaryota > Viridiplantae > Streptophyta > Magnoliopsida > Asterales > Asteraceae > Helianthus > Helianthus tuberosus. Next base: position 46,562 of record JARYGA010032521.1, read on the forward strand.
TTTTAAACTCAGAATTCTAATTTTGACCTTTAAAGCTTATGTGAAATTACCAAAATGCCCGTTCGGAGCATAGTTTGGTTATAATTAATAAATTTCACATATATGCAATACCACACTGATATAACTTATTAAAGTAAGTATTTTTACTGATTATATCAGACCTGAAACTCATATTAATATTTAAACTCTTTTATAACCTTTAAAATGACCAAAATACCCCTACGGGGCATAGTTTGAGTTTAAATTCGTTTGGGGCATAATGGAAGGTATCCTACTGATATCACAAGATATTTAAGGCATATTAACTTAGGAAACCTGTTCATGACTCTTTTGGTTACCCGTTACGCACTTTTCGCGTTCGGATCGGTTTATGTAACTAGTTTGCATAAATTAGCCGAAACGGGTCAAACCTTATCATTTTTATCTCAAAATCCAGAATGTGTTTAGTTTACCCATATTAAACAAGTATACAAGCTTGTCGGGTCTAAACCACATTCTAATCCGGTCTTCTCTTAATCATGCGTTTGAACCGTATCTTCTTTTAAAACTAACCGGTCTAAGTCTAGGCTTAATTAAGACCCGTTAGGAATCTAATAGGTTATTAAAAACCTTCGTTCCAGATTTAGGTGCCCAGTAAAAGCTACCTGCATTTGCTGATTGAATGCGGTTGAGATAAATTGAAATAATTTGCTCAGGTAAATACTTTTAACTTATTTTCCCTTATACGGGCTTGGGATACGGTATTATAATAATGCCGCTTGGTCGGGTATGTAGTTGTTTAAATCGGATTGTGATTAATATATTTACATAACCCGTTTTAATCTGTTTTATTTGGTATATGGCCCTTGGGGGGTTAATGACCATGTCCCGGATATCCTTGGCATCATTCATTGAAATGGCCACGACCTAAGCACGGGGTGTAGGCATACACCTGACAGTTGCATATGTAAAAACTGGTAACCCACTCTAAGGAACAACCTTGTGGGCATTATACCTGTGGCGTGTCAGTTAATCTTGTCCGGCTCTTCTAACCGGCCCTGACGGACGACAAATAAGTAAAACTGTATACAAGATTATTTTTAAATAATTGTCCCAAGTTATAAAAGATATTTTGTGTCGTGTGCTTTCAAACTAATTTTCTTAAACTCTTTTCAAAACGAGTCAGTTAATTGTATTTACCAGTGTAAACTGACGTAGTGCAGGTACTAGACGAAATAGGCTGGCTACTCCTGGCATCATTAATCAAGTCTTGCAAGCTTTAGATGTTAAAGTCTGTTGAACAAGGATCTTTTTATCTTTTGATCCGCCTGTGGATCCTTTACAGTCCGGTTGTAATACTTTGATATTACTATTTATTCGGTTTGTAATGTGATTCATCTTTTGCTTCCGCTGTGCATTAAATTGTGTTGTTTGACTATGATGATATCAAGTACGTCACGGTACTCCCCACCAGGCCCACCGGTAATACGTTGAAATATCGGGGTGTGACATGTTGGTATTAGAGCCAACATTGAGTGAATTAAACACTAGCCTTTTGTGTTTAATCTCAATGACACAGTACACATTCCTTGACCTTCTGAGTCTAGACTTAACATAGGAATACTCTCATCTCTATTTGGAGAATTATTGCTTTCAGTTCTATATATTGTTAATTTGTCACCAAGCAAA
>JARYGA010032522.1:0-26850 GCA_030545235.1 Helianthus tuberosus
TACGAAACTAATTGTGAAAGAAAGTGAGAGTTTACAAACTACAGGGGTTAAATGTGTCAACATGTTTAAAGTATACCTCTGAGTGGCCTTTTAGCAAACCCGAATCCTTGTAACGATTAAAGATGCTCACTAGAATTCATGGTAAAAATTTCACCAAGTTTCGTTATCATATGAGAAAGTTATGATAAAATTCGTATACGAAGGGTTAAAAGCGTCGACATGTTAATTAATACCTCTGAACGACCTCATTATAAATCCCAAGACCCTAATGTATATTGTAAACATCCGATATAATCAAATTCAGTAAATACTATCAATGATTGACCCATAATTTGCAAGGGTGGACTCCTACGAAGAAATGCACGATAAACCTTCATTTACGGCACTTTCAAAAGGATTGAAGGAAACTTTAAGTCATATCAAGGTGGTGTGAACTGTACATGACCCAATCAAGAGGCCCCGTACTGAAAATAATTGCCCAAAATTCGTATCACCTAAGTTTCCCTTTCAAAGTTCGAAAGATCAAAAGTTTTTGCCTTCTGCAAAGGGCTTACGGACCGTAAGCCACCCCCTTACGGTCCGTAAGGGGTGCCCAGCAACAGAAAATCGGACAGTTGGCTGTTATGAGCTTGTAACCGACTTAGTTAGATATTTTTCACTTCTTGGACGACCCCTACATTACTTTTAGACCCTAGGAGCACTTGTTATTGATCCGGATCACCCCATAGACTTAGTTGTCACCATCATAATGGATCAAGAACACTATAAAAGGCCCTCATGTTGCAACCATTTGATCACACCTTCCATATGTATTCTTGAAGACTTCTGGAGCTCCAAAGCAGATCCAAGACATCCCTAGTCGTGCATAGGACTTTGGTAAGTACCCTTGACTTTCCTTAATTGAGTTTCTACTTAGTTTTAGCTTAAAAGTCAAACCGTCGTAATTACCGTTTGACTTAGCGATTAATCAGTAATGGTCCAGTGATTAGTCGAATTGAAGGTAGTTATAAGTTGGTAATTATGTGGGCATTAAACCCTTAAAAGGGCACCCTCTGGTTCCCACTCTAACTAGACCATTTGTCGGGTCAAAGTTGATTAGAAAAAGTCAACAGAATGCTAGTCTTCGAATTAACGCATATTTAGCAATGTAGAAGGCATGTAATCTATTTTATCACTCATATAACTTGGTAATAAGTATAAGAAATGGTCTAAGCTTGTTTGATCCGACAATTTTCTGTTTAGACCCGGTTAGGAACCGAAAGTCGCAAAACTTTGACTTTTGCTTTGACTTCAGTTCTGACCCGATTTAGTATGTTTTAGAAATGCCTTAGAGCTTTAATTGGACCAGGTTACATGCTAGTATAACCCTCTGTGATTATACACCTTGGTTCATTAGTTATCCAATTAATATGCATGATTCCGTTAATTGCTTATATGTTGACTATTATGCCCTTTTCACCATAAAACGTGATTTTTGAAAATGTAAAAGAGTAGAAACCTTAGTTACTGAATTATAAACTTATACCCAAAATTTGACATCAGTTTGAGGTGTAGGTTGAGAGTTATGCTCATTAGCGTAATTAAAAAGCTTTTTAGCGATTAAACGGCATAATTAGCATATAGCCACCCACTTTTTGATATCAAACTTTTTACCCACTGATGTAATATATTATTTTGGGATTTTTGAAGATTTTTAATTAATTTTAGGCTGAGCATAACTTAGAGTTATAAGCTTGATTCGGTAATTGTCGGTTTTGCCCTTTTGGGCTATAAAATGAGTTTTACATATCTTTTTGACCCCAAACCTTTTCCTACTAATTTTGTATGATAAATAAATTATTTTAGACCTTCTGGAATAATAAAAATATCAGCTTTCCTTATAGAACCCGGAAATGGCTTCTAATCGCCTTTCTAAGCGTTTTAACGCATAGTATGTACTAAAACTATTTTAAACATATAAGGGTTGATACCTACTGATATCTTTGGTAAACTATAATGTTTTAACAGTAAGCAAAAGTTTTTAAACTCAGATTTCTGATTTTGACCTTTTAAGCTTATGTGAAATTACCAAAATGCCCCTGCGGTGCATAGTTTGGCTATAATTGATAAATTTCACATATATGCAATACCCTACTGTTATAACTTATCAAATTAAGTATTTTTACTGATTAGATCAGACCTGTAACTCAGATTATTGTTCAAACTCTTTTATAACCTTATAAATGACCAAAATACCCCTACGAGGCATAGTTTGAGTTTAAATTCGTTTCGGGCATAATAAAAGATATCTTACTGATGTCACAACATATTTGAGGCATATTAACTTAGGAAACCTGTATATGGCTCTTATGGTTACCCGTTACGCCTCTTGCGCGTTCGGTTCGGTTTATGTAACTAGTTTGCATAAACTAGCCGAAACGGGTCAAACCTTATCGTTTTTAACTCAAAATCCAGAATGTGTTTAGATTACCCGTATAAGACAAGTCTTCAAACTTGTCGGGTCTAAATCACATTCTATTCCGGTCTTCGCTTAATCACGCGTTCGAACCGTATCGTTCCTTAAAACTAACCGGTCTAAGCTTAAGCTTAACTAAAGACCGTTAGGATTCTAATAGGTTATTATAAACCTTCGTTCCAGAATAGGAGACCCGGTAAAAGCTACCCGCATTTGCTGTTTGTGAATTATACTTGCTCAGGTAAATACTTTTAACTTATTTTCTCTTATACGGGCTTGGGGTACGGTATATAAAATACCGCTTGGTTGGGCATTCGACCTTAATCGATTGGTGGTTAAGTAATATCGAGATGACCCGTTTAAAAATGTTTTGTTTGCTTAATGCCTTTGGGGGGTTAATGACCATGTCCCGGATATCCTTGGCTTCATTTTACGAAATGGCCACAACCTAAGCGCGGGGTGTAGGCGTACACTCGTCAGTGCATAAATAAATAATGTGGTGTGTCTATTGATCTTTAACCCGACACGAACCGGGCTACTGAACGCATAAGGAACATGTAATCCTTTTACAAGTTTATATGTTTAAATAATTATCCCAAGTTATAAAAAGTTTGTGCCACGTGCATTCAAATCAATTTTATTAAACTTTTCAAAATGAGTCGGTTGAATGTATTTACCAGTGTAAACTGACGTCTTTTTCCCAAAAAGGTTAAGTGCAGGTACTAAGCGAACTAGGCTGGCTTTCTCCTAGCGTCCACAATAAGTCTCGCAAGCTCGGACGTCAAAAACTGTTGAACAATGTTTCCTATTTATTTTTGATCCACCTGTGGATTATTTTCAACTGTTTGTGATACTTGATATTACAATTATATTCGGTTGAAATATATATATATATATCTTTGCTTCCACTGTGCATTTAAATATTGTGTTGTTTGACTGTAATGTTACCAACCACGTCACGTTACTCCCCCACCGGGCCCACCGGTCAAATGTGGAAATATCGGGGTGTGACAGTATGTTATGTTATGTACTAGACCTGACGTCTCGCATGCTTTAAGCATGACTAGTCATTATTAGCAAACTCCTGGCATTGCCCATTGGACTGTTGTTAAGAACATTCTGAAGTATCTGAGAAGAACTAAAGATATGTTCTTAGTATTTGGAGGAGTAGAAGAAGAGCTCACTGTAAGATGTTACACTGATGCCAGTTTTCAAACTGACCGAGATGACTCTCTCTCTCAATCAGGTTTTGTATTCATTCTAAATGAAGGAGCTATCTCATGGAAGAGCTCCAAGCAGTTTCTGGTGGTGGATTCAACCACCGAATCTGAATATATAGCCGCATCAAATGCTGCAAAGGAGACTGCTTGGATGAAGAAATTCATAACCGACCTTGATGTAGTTCCAAGCATTAAGAAACCCATTGAGATATTGTGTGATAACACGGGTGCTATTGCTCAAGCCAAAGAGCCCAGATCTCATCATAGGGCCAAGCACATTCTAAGAAAGTTCCACTATATACGGGAAATTGTGGAACGTGGAGACATGGTGATAAGAAAAGTGAACACAGATCAAAACCTAGCAGAGCCGTTTACTAAGCCCATGACTCAGGACAAGCATGCTCAGCACATGGGTGCTATCGGGCTTAGATGAGCTAGAAGTATGTTTTGATTTAGTATTTGGATGTACGAACTTTTAACAGTTGTACTTTTAAATTCATTGTTTATTTACTAGTTAAATGCAATTCCGAATCTTATAAGTGTGTCGATTTTAATACGTTTAATCCATGAATCTTGCATTCTAAACTATCCGTAGTCGGTCAGACTCGTGGGAATGATTCTGAATTAAGACTACTCTGACTTTGGACTCAAGGAGTTGACTTCCAAATTCACAGACATCATTGAGAATGACGTTGGATGTAACTCGCATCAAATCATCTTCATGGATCTTAGTCATAAGATGCTTTGATATTGGTATACTCATTTAGTATCCTTTGACCTGAGATACATATTAGAACTTCCGTTTACCAAGGATTATTCTTTGATTACTGTCAACCGCTGTCGCTTAACTGCCAGCCATAAAGGCTTTAATTGGGAATAGTTCTGAAGTTCAGTGGGAGTTTTATGTAGTCGATATGGGATTATGTACTCTTACATGATATGTAACAGTTAGACATTGTGACGCCCTCGTTGATTCAAACTGGTGAAGTGTAAGGCCTTACCCAAACTTACTGTGTGTTTGTTCGGACCACTTTGACTCTTGATCGAGAACAATAATAATTGAACACCATATGAGAATGAACTTAATCCATGACTCATTGATTCAATATATGTCTTTTGCAGAAAGGATGAATGACAACAATTACCATAAGTCTATTGTCTTGCAATAGTAAGTTGTTACTAATGGGAAGGTGTTTTGGTTAATGACTTTAAAGTCATACCTTGTTGGGGGCAGCCATGTGCAGCTAGAGCACCGCTGACTGTCTGCGTTGAGGATTTTATCGAAGATCGTCCAAGTGGGAGATTGTTGGATTTATATGTACGGGTTTGATAAGTCAACGTTGATGACCGAGCTATGACCCGTAAGAGTTACACCTTGGGCAACGAACATTAAATCTACTTAACTCGATTAACTGGTGAACACGAACAATTAACGGAGCGAGATATATAATTATCTAGAATAATTATATATCCACGAGAAACGGAATTTATTATTTATACGAGTTATAAATAATATAACGTTTAATTTCTTATTTAATTAAACTTTGTTTTTCGAGCTTCGTATCGCGTCTGGGCTTGAACTTATTATATTGGGCTTTGGGGCCTAAGAGGTAATTAGGAATGATTGATAGGGTTATTGTTAACCTAAATATATATTGCTATATATATTGTTTTTCAATCATCATCTAATTGTGAAGTCTACTGCCGTAAGCCAAAATTGAAAAAAGGAATTCATTTTTGTGTCTTGTGTGAGACAATCACAAAAGAAGAAACAGGTGCCACCTCCATCAAAGGGTAGGTGCCCACTCCCTTTTGTTCTCATCTTACGATTGTTGACCGGCCATGCCAAAGCTGCCGCCGCTCGGTTCGTGTTTATGTCTAGCACCCGTTCGTTGTACCTAGGTGTCTCACACGGTTAATCTTTAACCACTAAGGTATATTAAATCTCATCAGTAGATTAATAATATTGCTAATCGTATTTGAAAGTTTGTAACCATGATCCTGTTCGGTTCACTTTTTGGTGTTGATTGTTTATATTTATTCCGCTGCGTTTTTATTAATTATATATTTAGTTAATAAAATATATCAAACCTGTTTTGATAAAAAGTAAAGTTGACTCCACCGAATCCCAACATTATATTCATGCAAAACTTCAAATCAGTACGTCTTTTTTTTCTTTTTTGTATCACAAGTGGTAATTTATTTTCTTGGATGCTAATTTTAAGTTGTTACAATTCTACAGGCTTTATTAAAGGATGGCACCGGAGCTGTAAAGGCTTCGCGCGTACTACATTTTGTTCGTATGTTATTTCCTAATTAACCCTTTTAGTGGTTAAGATGATTAAAAACGGTAATTAACACATTATTAACAATTTTTTACAGTTGGATTCTCTTCAATATAAAAAAATGGATTTGAAGGAGTTTGAAGCAGCAGCCATTAGCATTCATCAATTGGAAGCAACTGAAAATTTGGGGCAAAACAAAGAGAGCCATTACTTTTATTAATGTCAAAAGGGAATTTCAAATTCAACGGAAAATGGCAAATAAAATGTTATGCCTTAAACAACCATACTTTTGCATTGTAAACCAAAGTATTAACTAAGGTTATGTAAGTGCTTTCGTTGATGGTCCTAAAGTTTTTTTTTGAAGCAAGTCGCCATATCTTAACATCGCAACGCGCCGGGTTTTTGTGTTACTTGGCACGTGTTCCTTAAAATTTTTGCTTATTAAGTAGTATAATAATATAAATGATGGGTTATATGTATATATATATAGGGAGCCGCTAAAATGAAAACCACCCACAGTTGTAAGAACCGCGAGAACCACTCTCAACCAATCAACATAAAAGGTATATTGGTCTTTTACCCCCAATGTATAATCTCTCCATCTCTCTTCATTAATTTCCACCTGAATTTGTCTCTTTCATCTTTTTTATTTCATTTATTCTCTCTCCCTCTTCAATTCTTCAAATGAGTTTAATCTCCTCCATTCTTCATTCTTCATTCATCAGTAACACACACAAAAACACATACTCTCCACAAACCAATCTCACAACCCAGCCACCCCCTCTCTCTCGACGATTTCTGGCCTGCAACCGGGTTCCTCGCCGTCACTCACCACCACCCGATGGTGGTGGTCGTTCCTATAGCCGACGAAGGGGGGGTGTGGGTGTGCTTGTTGCCGGAAAAACGAGGGAAAATGAGGAGGAGGGTCGTCGTGGTGGGGCGATTGTGGGGAGTCGCCGACAGAACCGAGTCGTCGGAGCTCGATTGTGTAAGCTCTTTTTGAAAACAAATTATAATTTGTGTTTCTTTTGATTCTGATTGTGTGGGTGTGGGTAAACGATTCAGCTCCGGCAGACATCCGGTATGTTTTGGGGGTTTTATCTTATGGGTGGAGGTTTGATCTGGTGACGGCAACGCCGCCACGGCGGTGGTGACGGCGGTTGCTGCTGATGACGATGAAATGGTGGGTGTTGATCTATGTTCTTGATTTTGTTTGGGTGTTGATTTCTTGTGGGGTTCTCTCTATAGAAATGGTGGGTGTTTCTGTTCTTGATCTTATTTAGTGGGTGTTGATTTCTTGTGGGTTTCTCTCTCTAGAAATGGTGGGTGTTGATTTTTTAATGAACTTTGATTTTTTATATGTGGGCTTGAACTGATATGTGGGTTTGATCTGTTTTGTGGAAATTTTTGATATGTGGATTTGATCTGTTTTGATATGGTTGATTGGGCGGTGATGATGCAAAAAAAAAACGTAGATTTTGATGACGATGGCGCGGCAAGGACGGCGGAGGGTAGGTTTTTTGAACCTACAACCCCACTTTTGCAGCCTTTTGATTATCGGATAATCTGAGCCAAACCCCGTTTTTTTGTGATACGCTTTGTTTTGATGTCGTTGGTTTTTTATTTTTCCCCCTAGTCGATGATGATAACAATATATCTGAAACACCTCCCAAGTTTGCGATTTCTTGGTGCGTTCGTTTTTGCGTAAAAAAATTTTTGTAAAAAAAAAGTTAAACCGTAAACTTTTTAACGTAAACCGTAAACTTTTTAATGTAAAACGTAAAAAGTTTTACGTGAAACGTAAAACGTAAAAAGTTTTACGTGAAACGTAAAACGTAAAAAGTTTTACGTGAAACGTAAAACGTAAAACGTAAAAAAGTTTTACGTGAAACGTAAAACTTAAAAAGTTTAACGTAAAACGTAAAAAGTTTAAAAAGTTTTACGTAAAACGTAAAAAATCAAAACGTTTTACCTAAAATGTAAAACGTAAAACGTAAACTTTTTTAACGTAAAACGTAAATTTTTTTACGTAAAACGTAAAACGTAAACTTTTTAACGGAAAACGTAAAACGTAAACTTTTTACCGGAAAACGTAAACTTTTCAAACTTTTAACCTAAAATGTAAAAATTAAATCGTAAAGCGTAAACTTTTTAACGCAGAAATGTAAAACGTACTCTCTTATGTAAATTTTTTTTAACGTAAAATGTAAAAAACGGCGCGTAAAAAATCGGGCGAAAAAACGACACGAAAAAAGGGAGCGTAAAAACATGGCATAAAACGTTCCGTAAAAAAACGCTCGTAAAAAAACGGGGCGTAAAAAACGGCTCTTAAAAATGTTTTTAATCTCATCCATCCATTTTGAAAATCTCGGAAATTTTTTTTAACGTAAAACGTAAAAAACGGCGCGTGAAAAACCGGTCGAAAAAACGACGCGAAAAAACGGAGCGTAAAAACAGGTCGTAAATCGTTCCGTAAAAAAACGCTCGTAAAAAACGGCTCTTAAAAAGGTTTTAATTTCATCCATCCATTTTGAAAATCTTAAAAAAAATTATCATAAAAATCTGATTTTAAAAATATTTGTTTAACAAAAAATTCTGTTTTTTAATAAAAAGTAATTAATGAATAGGACAAAAAGGCAATTAAATATAATATATATAAAAAGACAAAAAAAAAGTAATTTTACTTAAATACCCTTAAACAATATAATATTAAAAACATAATAAGACAAAAAGTATTTAATATTAATTTTAACGACTTTTAATCTCATCCATCCATTTTGAATATCTAATGGCCAGAAAGTGGTTCTCGTGGTTCTTACAACTGGAGGTGGTTTTCATTTTAGCGGTCCCCTATACATATATATATATAGGGGACCGCTAAAATGAGAACCATCTCCAGTTGTAAGAACCGTGAGAACTTTTTGATCCGGGGCGAGTTGGACCAAATTTTTTTTCCATAAACGTAGATGCTTGTATTATAAACACATTTGTAAAAAAAAATTCAAAAAAAAAAATGTCGTGTGTGTAGTTTTGAACACCACAAGTTTGTGTTTACGGGTCCCGTAAACGCAAATTTTGGGTGCTCAAAACTACACACCCGACATTTTTTTTGAATTTTTTTTACAAATGTGTTTATAATACATGCATCTACGTTTATGAAAAAAAAAAATTGGTCCACCTCGCCCCGTACGGTGTAGTTCTCACGGTTCTTACAACTGGAGATGGTTCTCATTTTAGCGATCCCCTATATATATATATATACGGGGAGATTAATTTAAGAAAAAAATTAAATTGAGAAGAAAAAGAACAAAGAGTACAATTGTAAAATATAAATAGTTTTTCTCTCATCGTATTTATTATTATCTTTGATTAATTAATTAGTTATAAAGACTACCGTTATCCACACTAAAATTTTTGCCTATATACATCAAAATTTATTCTACAAGTTTTGAAAATTATCCACCACATATTACAATTTATCCTACACAACTCGTAATTTATCATAGACACCTCGTAATATATTATACACTTTAAATTATTTTTTTTTCTTCTTTGAAAAAATATATTTTTTGAAAAATGAGTTACAAATTTAATGTAGTAAGCTATTAAAAAGGAAGACTACGAATTAATGATCTATCTAGTTTTACCAATATACCCTTACACTAATATTAAATACAAAAATTAAATTAAGTAAAATGAAGCATTCTTATTGGTTGAAATTTATTTTTATTTATTCTTATAAAAAAATTCTTCTCATTTGAACCCTCCACTATATATATATATACATACATGCATGTGTGTTTTTGTGTGTGAATGACGTATGGAATAGTTTTAGTATATATAATAAAACACATATATAGTTACAATTCATAATATTCAAAAAATAAATTGACACATCTAAATCTTATGAATTATAATAAACTAGATTTACCATCCACCGCAATGCGACGAGGGAGTTAAACCATACCGAATAGTACCAATGCCACACCGCCGTCAGCGACAAAAAACACTGAAGTTACGACGTGTTAATGCGAAAAAATTAGACTAAAACGTAAAACATAGAAAATAATAATTGAGTCAATTTAGGACCCCGCACGTTGTTAGGGACCTGTCAAACAGGAAAAAAATAGACGCTTTAGAAACGTTGAACCACATATTAACTCGCAAAATCTAGTACGATACGTAAAACCAAACGTAAAAACGTTGAACCACACACTCACGTTACGCCATGTTAACTCGCAAAATTTAAAACGAAACGTAAAGCAAAAAATCGGCGAAATACGAAAATTATAGGGGACCAAAGTTAAAAGTAAAAAAGTGGTGAGGTTAAATTGCAAAAGATGTAAACTTTTGGTTTAAAAGTAAAAAATCAAATAGATTTAGGTTAAAAGTGTAATATCATTTTTTTTAATTCTCAAAGCATTCAAGTACAACACCTATATACACAATCATGTTGTTAATTTATAGTTTGTTAATAATTAGTTAAATTTAATTATAAATATAATTAATTTAAAAATGAAGTTATTGGTCAATAAAAAACTTATACATTTAATGTTTAAAATTTTACATACATAAGAAATATTAAAACATTTAAATGGTATTTAACCAATTTAAAAGTTAAAAAGAAAATTAAGATAGATAATTGCCAAAAGTTCCATGTTTGAAATTTAAAATCATTAAAAAAAATTTTGAAAATGTATAAATACTAGTATTTAATCAATTTAGGAGTTAAAATGATAAAATAGATAATTGAAAAATGTTTAGGCGGGAATACAAATATCTAGAGACTTCAAAATGATGATAAGAGATGGATTTTATTTTATTTTATTTTATTTTTAGTATGGATAAAAGATAGATTAGTTAAGAATAGGGCTGTAAACGAACCGAACGAACACGAAAAAGGCCATGTTCGTGTTCGTTCGTTAAGGATATTAACATGTTCGCGAACTGTTCACGAACGCATACCGAACATAAGTTTATGTTCGTGTTCGTTCGTTAAGGAAATCCACTTGTTCACGAGCAGTTCGTGAACACTGGTCTCGAACACAAACGAACGCAAACGAACATTTAACTTGAAAATAAAAAAATAAAAATATTGTTATCCTTATACATTGGATATAAGTAGTTAAATACAACCATCAAATGATAAATCAAAACACAAGAAGTCTAATACACCACCAAACGATGAATCAACTTTAACTAACTTAGACATAATTATCCCCAAAAATGTCTTAGCATGTCCAAATTTTAGCTAACATAGAAAAAAATAGGGTTTCAATTTTCCAATATGTTTAGATAAAAGGTTTATTATATATTATTTTTTAATATAATCAAATGAACATGGACGAACGTAACCGAACATATTACCGAACGTTCACGAACGCAGTCGAACGAACGAGACCTATGATCGTGTTCGTTCGCTAAGCTAACCGAACGAATTTTTTTGTTCGTGTTCGTTCGTTAAGCTAATCGAACGAACATAAACGAACTTCCCGCCGAACGGTTCACGAACTGTTCACTGAACGTTCGGTTCGTTTACAGCCCTAGTTAAGAAATTAAGTATCTCATATTACTATTGTGTGATCTTATTATTAAAATTCATTTGGTTTGAAATAAGTTGGTTTTATCATAATTTAGGGATTTGTTCAGTTTGCTACATAATAATTTATTTATCTAAACGTAAGTATTAGATATTAAGCGTGAAGTCCAATTCTTAATTACTCTGTCAATAATTTTAATTTATCTAACACTGTTGTGTTATCTTTTTTTCTTTCTTTTTCTATTTGTACAGTTTGCTACATAATCTATACTATCTATAATAAGATATTATGAGTAGATGTAAATCTGCCTATGTGTCAACTTCTAAGGTATGCCACATGTCAATGATGATGTCATAATTCCGGTTTACAATTTACAACCACAAATAATCTATAAATCAGATATATTTATTTTTATTAGAATTAATTAGTGGTTTTTTTAGGCGGGCCAATTTAAAATTCAAAATTTAAACAACTGATCCATAAAAACCTCTTTCTAAAATTTAAAATTAGAGCTTCACTTTCAGAAATCAATCAATTTCTCTCTGATGGAGTTGGTTCTCCTGTTCACTCCACCCTCTCTGCTTCTCTACCGCAACCCCTCAACGTCGTCGCGCTCCGCCGCTGCCGGCATCTGATTTCCGTATCTATAGCCGTAAACTTATCATCGATTCAGGTCACAATGTCATCTACGACCCGTGATTTTCAACTACTCAAAACAAAAACAAAAACAACAAGATTGATTATCGTTCTCTACGGTTTTCATTCTTCCAATCATTTTAATGGCTAAATTTTCAATATCTTTTGCAGGTGTCCTCTTTATTCTTTGGTTCAACCCATGTGCACAACTCACTATCACTTATTCTTTTCATTTGTGGATTTCTGCCTTTGACATAGGTACGTAGAACTAATTTTCTTGCAATTTGATTATAATATGTTCGATAATTACATTATCTGTTTGTCGTTTCTCTTCATATGTTTGCTTTAGACTTAGTTTTAAGGACGAGCACAAGCTCAAAAACACCTAAATTTATAACTACTAAATTCCATAAACAAGTGTATATTTTCTACTTTATTTAATTTTTCTGCAGCTTCTATTTGTCTTGGTATACCGAATTACATTGTTGGAATTGAACCTTAACAGAGGAACAGTTGATTAAGGCCAAAACCGGTTCAGAGCAGTGGAACCAGAATAATCAGTGGTTCAAACAACTGCTGATCTATAATTCTGATTTGTTTTATCCACTGCTTATCACAACAGCTGATGTGAAGACTAAAAGAATGCCAAATACTAAGTACTGCTCTTCGAACTATTGCCTTCAGTCAAGCATTGCTGAGAAGACCAAAGCCTTGCTTGGAATAAAGAAGTGGAATAAAGAAACAGTTGTTTACTTTGTCTTATTGTAATAGGATCAGTTGTTAGATAACAATGGATGTATAGATCAGTACTTAGAGTTAGTTAGTTGTTAGATGTCACGTTCATGGTGAGGTCAGCCAAGATGCTTCAGTGGTTTGACATATTCATTCATTGATTGTGTTTACAAAGTTTGTGTTCATTTCCGCTGATCTTTTGATTTGATTACAAATCTTTCGATTTGATTACAAATCTTTCGATTAATCAAAAGCATGTGTTTATCAGAACTATTTTCCTCCTTGATTGTGTTTACAAAGTTTGTGTTCATTTCCGCTGCATAAATCGTTGAATCATATTCATTCATTGTTCATCTATTACAAAAAACACAATCAATTTAACAATCAATTCATCTATTACAAAAAACACAATCATGACGACATCTGAGCAGCAGATGTACAAAACAGATGTTAAAGCTCATCCACTGATATACCAACAGTTGCTGAACAAATTAAACTTCAAATCCACTAAAAGACAGAAAGTTGGGTAGTGTCATATAAGAGGAGCTTCAACAGTTCAGGTAAAACAAGTTTGATAACTTACACACTTACCAAAGGATGAGAATCTTTTGGGCAAAAAGTGGACCCTCAAAAACATTGTATATGTTGAAGTATAGTTGTCACGATTTATACTCATCAAACTAAGCACAAACAGCAGATGTTTCCACAACCACTGTTTTGAAGAAGACTATGTTGCTGCTGCATATTGAGAAAATCAAAGTCTGTCGTAACCACTGATTGGTTCAAACATCTGTTGGTTTGTAGCTATCCAGTGTTGAAAGTCAACCTCTGTTCCATCATTTTCATTGTTTTCCACTGTTACCAAACTTCAGTTCTTTAAACCACTGACACAGCTATCCACTGATAGTTAAAGTCACCCACTGTCCTCATTTTCATTTGTAATCCACTGATATTCATCCATCAGTGGTTTCCTTAACAACTGTATTCCATTATCCTTTATTTGATCAGAGGTTGGCATATGGTCAGTTCTTATCCGTCAGATCTTTGTAACCGTTGCCACGTCAGCAATCACCTTTTTCCCTATAAAACCCTGATCAAAAACCCCAAACAGGGGTTTTACTGTCGATTCGAATTCACAAAAAAATTGTTCTCAAAGCAGTTTCCATCTTCTTATCTCAAATTCATTCTTCGATTTTCTTTATCCAAATGACGAAATCAAAATCAAAATCAAAATCATCATCATCTTCCAAAGAGGTCGCTCAAACGACCGCTGAAACCATTGAAATACCATACAAATCCCCTCACAACTACTTGGTTCTACTCACAAAACCCACCAACAATCACACCTTCGATTCAATCATCGACATCATGGCTGCATCAAAGTATAAAACTTTGCTTACAGCAGATGCTCCAATTTACCAACAAACCCAGAGAGAATTTTGGAAAAACGCTAACCTCGAAAAACAAGGCGAGACCGCCACTGCCATTATTCTTCCATACAGGGTAAAGTGATTCAAATTACTCCACAATCCATCTCAGAAGTCTTTAAACTCGATGATCAGAAAGGTAAAACTTCTTTTCTTAAAAGCGAGTTGAAAACTGATTTTCTGGAAAGGGGGTATGCAGATCAAATAAAAAAGGTTTCTTCCCCTCTGCAACTAGGTTTTTATTTCATACTCTTTTGACATGTGTTTCAAATAAAACAACTGCTTTTAACGAAATACCATTAAAGATCCAATGCCTAGCTTATGCCATTCTACATAATGAAAATTATAACTATTCCCAGGAAATCTTTCATGATTTGGGGAAAAATGTTGATAGCAAAGCATTTCTACTTTTTCCAAGGTTTCTAAGCTATTATTTCAAAGAAAAATTTGGAAAAGAAAATGAAAATTTACTCAAACAAGGTGCTTATTTTAAAATAAGTGGTTTAACCACTGAAACATTCTCTAGAATGATGGCACCTACAAAAACAAAAGTAGAGGTGCCTCAGCATATTTCAGTAGAAAACACTGCTCCTCAGGCATCTACTGTTGAGCCCACTGCTCCAGGTGATCATAGTAGCACAACCACTGCTATGAAACCCACACCTGTAATCACCAAAAAGACCAAAAAGAAATCATACAAAAAGCCCACCAAACCCAAAGCAAAGGCAACTCTGGAAGATGAGATCCCAGAGCAACTGCCAGTGACAACACAAATGTCACCAAAAACCACTGCTGCTACTTCCTCACAGCAGATGGTAGAAAGATCTCCACCCTTACCTCAAACTCCTCCTGCATCCTCACAAAAGGATCAGGTTGTAAACACAGGGACTCCACATTATGAAGCTCTGGATCCACTCGGATCCATCTTCCACAGTCCTGATCCCAAGGACATGTCTCTTTCAACACCCTTATCCTCACCTCTCACATTACCACAATCCATAATACCTTTGTTGCATGCAGTTGATATAGCTCAGACACAAACCAGTTCCTCTCAATCACCTATCACTGAGAGCATACTCCTACAAGTGACTGGGTCTGATGATTATACCTCTGCTATCCCCGCAACAACTGAGGAGGTTACACTACAGGAGTTACAAGTAATTCCTGTCAGTAGTTCAAGTGAAGCAGCCACTACAAATGTTGAACCCACTGGTTTACATTTGGACAGTGGTTACATCTATAAGACTTCCTTGAAGGCAATTCCTTCTATAGCACCTCTGATAACCACCAGTGAGTATGTTAAAACTACTGGCAACATTGAAGGGCTATCAAGTGTTGAAGGAAGAAGACCCCAGAACCAAGAACAAGGGGCATCAATGAATGATTTCTGGGACTCAGTTCCAAAGTCACACATTGATATAATCACTGCTGGTAGGAAATCAGATTATCCCATTAAAGTTGGTGATGATTTAAAATATCAGGAATTGACGGCCAGAGTTGAAAATCTTGAAACAACAGTTGCTGAAATAAAGGATATGGTGCAACAGCTGTTAAAAGCTCAAAAAGCACAATCCACTGTTGTTCCAGCTCAAGCACCTGCACAACCTGCACCTGCTGCAAATGAGCTATGGAGTGTTTTCCACACCCTGCTTGAAAAACAAAAACAAATGGCTGATCAGCAGCATGCAATACATGTACAAATGCTGACAAACATGGTGGAGTCAAGGTTCAAAGATACTCAAGCAGACATCAAGGCTATAAAGGCCAGCATCCAGAACACCACTGGTAAAGCTCCTCCCACTGTACTATTCATTGATAACCCCCTTCCAGATAATGCCAAAAAGGGGGCGAAAATCAAGCAGTGGAGGAAGAAGGGAATAGAAGATGGCCTTTATGTTGAACCAGAAAAAGAAAAGCAGATTTCAAAAACTGCTAGCCAAACAGCTGCCATCTCTTCAACACACACCACTATAACACACACTACAACCACTGCTCTACCTCCACCTAAAATCACCTCACCACCAAAAGTCATCACTTCAACTACATCACCAGCCATCAAATCAACCCCTGCCTAAAAAGCAGAAGACATGTACTGACACATCAATAGTTGTAATGACAACAGAGGTTGAAACACCTGTTGTTTCAACAGTTGTTTGCCAGTCATCCACCACTGCTCTCATCAATGTCACATCACCACGATCACCTCCGACGAAAAAGCAGAAGACATCAGATGTTACAACATCTGTTGTAATGACAACAGTAGTTGAAACACCAGTTGTTTCAACAACTGTCAGTCAGCCACAATCCACCACTGCCCTCACTTCACTTCAAGCCATCTTTACTTCAGTTAATAAATCACCCAAAAGCACTCCTTCACTAGAGAAAAGTTACACCGGAAAAAGAAAAACAACTCAGGCAACTGATGACAAATATGATCCTAATGCTGCAAAATATCCACTGGAACTGGAAGCTATAAAAAATGAGATGAGACAATTCTACACTGTGGATGACCCTTCGAAAAGAAGATTTCCTTCTCTCATAGGCTTCATAGTCCCAGAAAATATGGATGAATATCTCGAGCTCAAAGAAAGACAGGCTAAGATAAGAGCCAAACTTGAATGCAAAGATCAAGGTGATGAAGCCATTTCTGAAATAATGGAATTCTTCCTCACCAAAGTCAAACAGATGGAAGACTATGCACGAGATCTGAGCAAAGAAATGTCAAACTTACCACCCGAAGCAGATCTACGAAAAGAAATGAGAAAAGAATATGTTGCATACATCATGAAAGAAAAATTCTATCCAGCTGAAGAAAAACAATTCGAAGAATGGCCAATAGTTGCATTAAAGCATGAGGCAAACAGAATTAAAAGAATTAAAAATGATCCAAGCAAGAAGAGGACAGCTCCAAACTGGAACAAATACAAAAAGCTCATAGCTGAGCTTACATCTGAGTACAAAAGAAAAAAAGCAGGAGCTGGTGGATGCAAAGGTGGATACTGCCAATGCCATAGCAAAATGGACTAAGCAGCAAACAGATGAGGCTTATGAAAGGCTTAAGAAAAGGAAGATGACAGTTTCTGACACTCCAAACAAGCCTGATTACAAAAAGCCAAAGCAGCAGATCAAAACTTCTGAATCACTGATCACCTCTACAGATACCTCTGTCACTGTGATTGAGCAAGAAAAAGTAAACAACTGACTGTTGCAGCAAATGAAGTCATAGACAAGTCTTTCAAACAAATGTCTGAAAATTCTGAGCTAGCAAAAGCTCAGGATACTGCTTTACAAATCTTTACAAGTCCAAAATCTCCCAACTCATCAGTAAATAAACCTCTCCCAAGAAACCAATTGGGTTCAAAAATACTAAAATGGCTCTCTGATCAAAAGACCCATGTATTGACCCTGATCAGGTCCAATGGTGAAATGAAGTACATATCAAGGAAACAAGCACTGACCCTTGGTGTTGAAGATCTAATAGATCTCCTTGAACTTTCATTGTGCAGGGATGAGGATGACTCAAGTTCCAAAGATTTTGAAGCAGAATTTAAAAGACAAGCTACGGAACTTCTGATGAGAGAATAAAGATCCAAAATAACAAAGAGTTTTGGCATTATCTGTTCCAGGGGGAGATTGTTGGAATTGAACCCTACCAGAGGAACAGATAATCAAAGCCAAAACTGGGTCACAACAGTGGATTAACAATAAGCAGTAGTTTACAACAGGCTTTCCCCTTGAAAGTACTTATAACATCTGATACCCTCCATCCACTGTCCACATACAACTGCTGCTGCCCTTTAAACTGTTGATACAGCCCTGAAGAAGGAAACACTGCTGGTTAAATCTACTGATGCTAAAAGACTGCCTACTCAAAGACTGATCAACTTTGAGGAAAGCACTGTTGAAAGAAGAAAGCAGTAGTTCAGTGTTTTACTTGTAGAGTATATAATCAGTGGTTAGGATTAGCAGGGTTTGTATAAGAACAGTGTTTACAGGTTGTTAGGTTGTTAGACGTCGCTTTCATGGTGACGTCAGCTGAGATGCCTCAGTGGTTTGGTTTGTCTATTTTCCTCCTTGATTGTGTTTATAAAGTTTGTGTTCATTTCCGCTGCATAAATCATTGAATCATATTCATTCATTATTCATCTATTACAAAAAACACAATCAATTTAACAATCAATTCATCTATTACAAAAAACACAATCATGACGACATCTGAGCAGCAGATGTACAAAACAGATGTTAAAGCTCATCCACTGATATACCAACAGTTGCTGATCAAATTAAACTTCAAATCCACTAAAAGACAGAAAGTTGGGTAGTGTCATATAAGAGGAGCTTCAACAGTTCAGGGAAAACAAGTTTGAAAACTTGCACACTTACCAAAGGATGAGAATCTTTTGGGCAAAAAGTGGACCCTCAAAAACATTGTATATGTTGGAGTATAGTTGTCAAGATTTATACTCATCAAACTAAGCACAAACAGCAGATGTTTCCACAACCACTGTTTTGAAGAAGACTATGTTGCTGTTGCATATTGAGAAAATCAAAGTCTGTCGTAACCACTGATTGGTTCAAACATCTGTTGGTTTGTAGCTATCCACTGTTGAAAGTCAACCTCTGTTCCATCATTTTCATTGTTTTCCACTGTTACCAAACTTCAATGCTTTAAACCACTGACACAGCTATCCACTAATAGTTAAAGTTACCCACTGTCCTCATTTTCATTTGTAATCCACTGATATTCATCCATCAGTGGTTTCCTTAACAACAAATGTCTTCCATTATCCTTCATTTCATCAGAGGTTGGCATATGGTCAGTTCCTATCCGTCAGATCTTTGTAATCGTTGCCACGTCAGCAATTACCTTTTTCCCTATAAAACCCTGATCAAAAACCCCAAACAGGGGTTTTACTGTCGATTCGAATTCACAAAAAAACTGTTCTCAAAGCAGTTTCCATCTTCTTATCTCAAATTCATTCTTCAATTTTCTTCATCAAAATGACGAAATCAAAGCCATCCGCAAAACATCCACTTCGAAATCATCTAAAAAGGCCTCTCAAAAGGCTACTACACCCATCGAAATCCCATACAAATCCCCTCACAATTATCTGGGTATTCTTACAAAACCAGGCAGCACCGATGTTTTCGATTCCATCATTGATACCATTACTGCATAAAAGTACAAAACTTTGTTAATAGTAGATGCTCCGATTTACCAGAAAAACCAGAGAGAATTTTGGGAAAATGCCACTCTTGACAAACAAGGAGAAGACATCATAGCCATTAATTCCTCCTTAATGGGTAAACCAGTCAAAATCACACCACACTCCATCTCGGAAGTCTTTGAACTCAATGATCAGCAAGGTAAAACTTCTTTTTCCAAAAATGAGTTAAAAACAGATTTCCTTGAAAGGGGGTATGCTGAACAAATAAAGAGGGATACGTTAGAAAAAGGTTATTTCCCTCCTGTAATAAGATTTTTATTTCATACCCTGTTAATGTGTGTTTCAAATAAAACAACTGCCTTCAATGAGATACCATTAAAGATTCAATCCCTAGGGTTTGCTATTTTACAAAATGAAGATTTTAATTATTCCCAGGAAATCTTTGATGATTTGGCCAAAAATGTTTTAACAAAATCTTTTCTATTATTTCCAAGGTTTTTAAGTTATTACTTTACAAATAAATTTGCAAAGGATGATGTTCATGTATACCAACAAGGTGAATCTTTTCAAATTAAAAGTTTAACAGCTGCAACTTTCACTAGAATGTCAGCACCTTGCAAAACACAAGCAGAGGTGCCTGAGCAGAATTTAGCAACTACCACTGCTCCTCAGGTATCTGCTGCTGAGCCCACTGCTCCAGGTGATCATAGTAGCACAACCACTGCAATGAAACCCACACCTACCATTACCAAAAAGACCAAAAAGAAATCATCCAAAAAGCCACCCAAACCCAGTAAAACGGCAACTCTGGAAAATGAGATCCCAGAGCAATTGCCAGTGACAAAACAAAAGTCACCAATAACCACTGCTGCTACTTCCTCACAGCAGATGGAAGAATGATCTCCACCATTGCCTCAAACTCCTCCGACATCCTCACAAAAGGATTCGGTTGTAAACACAGGGACCCAAGATTATGAAATTCTGGATCCAATCGGCTCCATCTTCCTCAGTCCTGATCCGAAGGACATGTCTCTTTCTACACCTATTCCTTCACCCGTCACATTACCACAATCAATGTTACCTTTGTTGCATGCAGTTTCTATAGCTCAGACACAAACCTGTTCCTCTCAATCACCTATCACTGTGAGTATACTCCCACAAGTGACTGGGTCTGATGTTCATACCTCTGCTAGCCCAGCAACAACTGAGGAGGTTACACTGTAGGAATTACCAGTAATTCCTGTCAGTAGTTCAAGTGGAGCAGCAACTACTAATGTTGGACCCACTGGTCTACATTAGGTCAGTTGTTCCATAAATAAGACTCCCTTGAAGGAAATTTCTTCAGAGACAACCAAGGCAACCACTGGTGTGTTTACTTTAACAACTGGTGAGTTGTTCAAGGTGTCCACAAATGAAGAAAGAAGTCTCCAGTACCAAGAAAAAGGGGCATCAGTAGATGACTTTTGTGACATATTCCCTAAGTCTGCTGCTGATACAACCACTGTTGGTGGGAAATCAGATGATCCCACTAAGTTGGGTGATGGTTTAAAATACCAAGAACTGATGGACAGAATTGACACACTTGACACATCTGTTGCTGAACTAAAAAAATATGATGCAACAGCTGTTGGAAATTCAAAAGGTACCACCCACTGTTGTTCCAGCTCAAGCACCTACACAACCTGCACCTGCTGCAAATGAGTTATGGAACTTATTTCAACCCCTGCTCCAACAACAAAGACAGTTGACTGATAAGCAGCTTAACATAGATGTCCAAAAGCTGAGGAACATGATGGAGTCCAGATTTAAAGACACCCAAGCTGACATCAAGGCCATAAAGGGCCATATCTTGAATACCACTGGCAAAGCACCTCCCACTGTTCTCTTCCTTGATAATCCACCACCAGATAATGCCAAAAAAGGGGAGAAGATCAACCTGTGGAAGAAGAAAGGGATTGAAGACGGTCTCTACATTTAGCCACAAAAAGATTGTATGACTAAAGACATTCCCTTGCCAGATGGGAGCAAAAAGATTGATTTTACCACAAATGCACTTGCTGAAGCAAAAGCAAGGGTAAAAAGGGTTAGAGAGGCAAAGGATAAATCAAGGTGGAATGAGGAGAAGAGAGCTTACATGGAGCTGGATGCACAGGGTTGTTCTGAGCCAAAGGATGTTAAAAATCCTGATCCAAAAAGAAAAAATCCCACTAGAAAAGTGAGGGAACCCAAATCCACACCATCCATACTCACAAAGCATACTCCAAAACCACCATCTAAAAGCCCTCAACATCAATCTTCCACCCAAACAGCTGTTGTATCAACAACTATTGATACCTCAGTGGTTTCAGCAGTTGTTAAACCAACAACCACCACCTCAATGACAACAACTGCTACTTCAACATACACCACTCAAACACCTGATCTCACTAAATCATCCACCACCACTTCAACCACATCATCAACTATCAAATCATCACCTGCCACTGTGCAGAAGACTTCTACTGACACATCAGTAGTTGTAATGACACCTCAATCTTCCACCCAAACAGCTGTTGTAACTCCTGTTGTATCAACAACTGTTGGTACCTCAGTGGTTTCAGCAGTTGTTAAACCAACAACCACCACCTCAATCACAACAACTGCTACTTCAACACACACCACTCAAACACCTGATTTGACTAAATCATCCACTACCACTACAACCACATCACCAACCATCAAATCACCACCTGCCACTGTGCAGAAGACTTCTACTGACACATCAGGAGTTGTAATGACAACAGTGGTTGAAACACCTGTTGTTTCAACAACTGTTAGTTAAACACTTCTCACTTCAAACACAACCACTGATCCACCCAAAACATCATCAGTCTCTCCTCAACCAAAAAGGAGGTTAATTTTGATTGATGATGAGCCTTCACCTTCACTAACATCTTCACAACCTCTACCAGTTGTCACTTTACCAAACCCTATACCTCTCTCTTCAATACAGATACAAAAGCCAATCACTGATATTGCTCCTGCAGGTGTTCAATTTCCTCTAGAACTTATTGCTGTCAGAGAAGAGATCAAATCCTTCTACTATGAGGATGATCCTGCAAAAAGGAGTTTACCATCTGTTGAAGGATATCCTAGGCCTAATAATATTGATGAATATTTAAAATTAAAGGCCAAACAAGCAGAGGATATTTCTAAAAGAGAATCAACATGGAAGACTGACAAAGAATATCAAAGGCACTACCAATTTTTGCTTACTCAAGTCAGTTCCCTGGAACAATTTGCAAAGAATGTTTGTCAAAAATTATCAGAAAGAGCAGATGAATCTCTGAGAAAAGACTATATTGAGAATATCATGGCTCACAAGAAGTATAAGGGAGAGAAGCATATGTACAAAGATTGGACCATTCCTGAGCTTGAAAGTGAAGCAGCCAGGATCCAAGAGATGCTTAAAAATAAGGTTAAACACACTCCTCCTGACTGGAAAATTTTCAAAAAGAATGTACCTGACAAGGCTTTAGAGTTAAAGAGAATGAAAGAGGAGCTGATAGCAGCTGACTATGGGTCAAAGAATTCAGTGTCAAAGTAGAGAGAAGATAGGGTCAGGGCCACTTACAAAATGTTGGAGGAACTAAGGAAGAAAGATCCAAATGTTTCACAAAAACCTATCTATCCTAAAACTGAAGGTTCAAAAAGACCACCAAAGTTACAAATCAAGAGTTGCACTGATCCAGCAGGTACTGCTATTTATCAAAGAAAAAGACAAAAGCAGATGGATACTGAAACCTTGAAGGAACTTATGGCTGGTGATGAAATTGTAAAAGAAGGTATCAAGAGAATGGTGATAGAAAGGCTTGAAGTGAATCAATCTGCAGGCACAGATCAGATCTGATGGTGATGTGATTCTCCTTGATCTTCAACTGTGCAGGAATGAGGAAGATACAGATTCTGTTTAGCCAATTCTACTTTTTTACTATATAGTTTTTTTTTTCTTTTTGAGGTTGAATTACATGTTAAACTCACGAAAAATTATTAGTTGGTTTTCAATGTTGATGACACTGAAGGCCATGTACATTATGTTATCATGACGATAACTGGAATAGGTTGATCAATTCTTCTTTTTTTGCTTTTTGTAAATTTTTATCATTTAGTTATGTTGTATAGAAAAGTAAAATATACTAAAGCTTCTTGCTAATAAAGTAGAGCTAAAACAAAAGTTTCATTAAAAATTAAAATTATAGATTTGATCGGCTTGCGGATATTATTAGACATAGATGATTTATTGAAAATGTGTATTACCAAGATCGGTAGGCAAAGTACCAGTATTGAGATGTACCGAGTTTGTGGTTGGGACTTTTAAATGTATACTTAACTAAAATGCGAATGTGAATTCATCAAATATTTGTTCACATGATAGTTTACATATTTAAATAGACAAAAACTTTTATAATTATAGTTATTATAATATTAACACATACTGTCTTTAACATTATTTTATAAAGATATAGATCTAAAGATCAAAATTTAAATGATATATTATAATCTGTTTTTTAGTATTTGATTTCGATCATTACTAAACCTACCCGTGTGGTTACACGGGTCCTACACCTAGTAATTTATTAATCTAAACGTAAGTATTAGATATTAAGCGTGAAGTCCAATTCTTAATTACTCTGTCAATGATTTTAATTTATCTAACATTGTTGTGTTATATTTTTTTCTTTCTTTTTGTATTTGTACATTTTGTTTTCGGCCTTTTCTTGAACTTCAACTTATCATTATTTTTTCTGAAAATGTGTGACTTGTTAATATTACAAATAGTAATCGTGCTATGGCTATTGATCTAAGAAAAAATAATATATATTGATGTTAGTAACGTCTTACTTTGAGAGGTGAGAGAAATTAATAAAACATAAAAGCCATTTATAAAAATAGAACTTAAATAAAATTAATGATTTAGCAATTGCTATTCAAAAGAATAAGTAAATAAATAAATAAATAAATTTAATGATCATTAATGTTTTAGATTTAATTATCGTTAAAATTAAAAACATTACTTAATATAAAACTTAGATTTGAATACTCATTTATATATTATTATATATTATTAATGCATAAGAAACACTAAATAGAGCCATAAACATATAGAGAGAAGAATGTAATCAATATATTTGACCAAAAATATTAAATTTGATAATGCATATTCTTTCAAAAATTAATTATCTCAGTATAAATCCCATGCCCCAATAAACCATTCAGACTTGTGTCAAAAATCAAAATGGAGCAAACGAAAATGGCAACCATGAAGACAAAACCATTGAGTCAGCCATGATCTTTGACCAACAAACCAATGATCATTTTCCGAACCAATTCATTTGGCCAAAAGATCATCTTTCTCAAACTTCTACTGAGAAGTTGAATGAACAGGTCATAGACCTACAAGGGTTCTTAAGTCATGATAAGGAGGCCACATTGCATGCAGCCAACCTTGTGAAGGAATCATGCATTAGCCATGGCTTTTTTCAAGTGGTTAACCATGGTGTTGACCTTGATATGCTTGCTTTAGTCCAAGAGCATGGTCACGCTTTCTTTAAGCTTCCGTTAACCGAGAAACTGAAGTGCAAGCAGAAAGAGGGAAGCGGTGTCGGTTTCGCTAGTGGGCATGCTCAGCGGTTCCGTGAAAAATTGCCATGGAAAGAATTGTTAACTTTTGAGTATCATGAGAATGGCCCTGATGAAGTTGTTGCGGAGTTTTTCAATGCAATAGGAAGTCAATACAAAGAAACCGGGTATTATTTCACTTCTTTTGTTTATTTTAGGATAATTTATTGATAAGAAATAGAGATGTAGTTTTAATATCTTATATTATAATTAGTTGCTCTAATTTTTATTGATGTGCTGACATGGCACAAGAGGTAACTTTTTAACACACATGTCAATGTATCATAAGATGTGACATTTTTAGTTAATTTATACTGATCAAATGTTTTTTTTTTTTTTTTTGACACGTATCACTTTAATATAATATTGGTAAAACTAAATTTCAATGGCTCTTTTGTGAATTTATGCTGATTAAATGTTTTTCTAACACGTATCACTTTATTATAATATTGGTAAACCTAAGCTGCAATGGCTATTTTGTTAATTTATGTTGATCAAATGGCTTTTCTAACACGTATCTCATATTACTATTGTGTGATCTTATTATTAAAATTCATTTGGTAAGTCTGATTGTGTATCGCATCGTAACTCCCTTTGTTTTATTGTTCCTTAATATGATCAAGAGTTGCGTTCTAAATATATTTGAAACTTATAACTTAACTAACGGTGGATGTATATGTAGGCACTATCAAATGGGAAGTACAAGAGCTGCCTGCATAGGGTAAGTGTGAACAGTTTGTCCCCAAGGTTGTCGCTGGTGTTCTTCTTGTGCCCAAAAGGAGATAGAGAGCTGAAAGCGCCTCAAGAATTAGTCGAAAAAGATTGGAAAAAGGAGTATCCTGATTTCACATGGGGAGAGTTTCTTCAGTTCACTCAGAAGAATCACAGGGCTGATGAAAACACCCTTCAATTGTTTACCAAGTGGCTGCTAACTTCAAAAAATCGCAATGCGTAGACAGCTAGGGGTGGCGATAAGTAACTATTATGAAAGTCTAGTTACAATGAGTAATGAATAATTGTATTTTATGGGTACTGATATTGGCTTATGCATATCATATGATTTTAATTTACATGTTTATTGCATTATGTCAGGAGTGTAGAATCTATTGCCCGTTCATTTATCAAGAGTTAATTAATAATTCAGTCTGAATCCTACAAACCTCAACATATGGCATCATGAAACAAAGCTAACTAACTAGATATATAATTGTATGGGCTAAAGACTGCACATTGGTTTAAGACAAATCCATGAAAAGCGTCAAAACACATGAAGTTGTGCTGTTCTTTAAGACAAATCCCTGGGATTTTATTATTTATAGTTTGTAGCATATAATTGGTGTTTGGGCATGTATGGGCATATAGGATTGCACATTGGTCCAAAATCTATTGATCCTCTTGAGAAACTAAAGTCATATAAAGATTAAAAGATTAACGAGTTTAATTTATTACTAATATTTTTTTGTTGTCTTCTTGAGGAATTAAAGTCATATAAGGATTAAAAGATTAACGAGTTTAATTATTATTAGCAAAGGTCCTCTTGTTGCTAATGAAATAATCTGGAATCTCATGCATCGAGTTTACTATATTCATAAGTTTTTTAACAAGTTGAGATAATCTGGTACGGTACCCGTCCGATCGGTTGAAACCGAGCCAACTGATGTTTAAGTGTTGCCTGAATAAGGCTATACTTTTTCATCCCGTTGTGGGTTTTGATCTCGTGATTATCGTT
>JARYGA010032523.1:0-29829 GCA_030545235.1 Helianthus tuberosus
ATTCAAAATTGCTCGAATTTTGTCTAATTCACCCTATTTTAGGGTGTTTTATTTTCTGCTTTTTTTTAACATAGGAACTAATGGATTTATACAATGAAAAATAAACTATAACAAGCGCTAGTTAAACGATTATTTTGACCGAGTTTCAACACTAAAAGGTTTAAAACATAAAAAGGCTAAATTTGGCTAAGTGGGCGATTATGTTGGGTAAACAAAGGTAAACGGGAAGGCTCGACATGGTTAATCCTAAAGGTAATGTAAGGTTTACGGGAAACACAACACAAAGAACAAGGGCAACACAAAGGGTTTTCTAAGTGCCTCTATCACTTCTACACAATTTTGCAAGTTCATGGTCTTAACAAGCATGCTAGTGACAAGTTCTAAATTACACATGACATCCGGCTCACTCCTACTCCGAAATGAACAAATATATAATAATTTCAAGGCTCAAATATGCTCACGTAACGGAAGGAATGGGTAAAAGTGTGAAAACTATCATGCAAGTCTTTCTTTGTTTGTCACGCTTTCCGGTTTTCTTTTTCAAAATTTATTTTGCTTGTCGAGTTTTTATCATGTCCGAAGCTTTCTAAAACCCAACCAACCGGTTTATTTACTAAAAAAATATATACAAAATACATATATTTTTGAATGATTTTTCTGATTTTTTTTACAAAGGACAAACAAAGTTAACAAGTTAAACCCCTCCCCACACTTGAACTTCGCATTGTCCCCAATGCGAAACCCGAAATATAGAGAAAAAGGAGAATAACACTCCCCTGAAGATGATTTAGACGAAACGAGTCTCCAAAGCTGCTTCTGTGGTGTGCTCCGGTCCAAGATTTGCTTCTAAAATCTGTAATGATGTCACAAAGCAAAGCAAAGCAAAGCAAAGCAAAACAAAACACAACGGAGAATCTAGTCGCAACATAAACTATGATCTAGATAATTCGCATCATTCTTGCAAGGATTAGGGTTTCGTTTGTATTTATGAAGAGAACCCTAAAATCCTCGAAAAAATCTAAAATGCCTAGGCCTAGAACGGAATTAAAACTGAAAACCAAGAGGAATTACATACCTTGTTCAAAGAATTCGAGAAATATTGCAAAAAGTGGTGAGATTTTGGAGAGGAAACTGGTCTGGAACGAGGGTGCTGCTAGGGTTCGCGAGTTCTGACAAAGGGAGCGCAGAGAAGGCCTTTATATATTGATTGGACGAAACTACCCCTGGCCAACCGCACGGTCGTGCGACGGAAAGCACGGTCGTGCAACTCTGACATCGACTGATCCTGGCACGCTGATCTCGTGATGCATGGTAGTGCAATAGTAGGTGCTGGCTTGGATAGGCACGGCCGTGCGACCTGATGCACAGTCGTGCCGAACCTGCAGATCAGTCTGATTTTCACAGAACCCATTTTTGGAGGTTGTTCCGACCGATTTCCGCCACTTTTGCAGTATGTAAACGGATTTAACAATTTTCTCACTTATATTCTTCGTCCGGCATGATCGAGAACTGTACGGTCCTACGAAAAACTACCAAAAAAAAGGAAAAACGATAAAAACAAAAACTAGGACAATTTTACCCCTAAACGCATGCGACGCGCCTGCTACATTTTTAATCATCGAGTCAGTAGCGTAGACTCTCCTCCCCACACTTATGATGCATGCGGGGTGCGGAGTTCGATAACCTCCACCGCCGACTCAATCGGCCCGGCCACATAGAGCTTTAAACGATGCCCGTTCACCTTGAAAATCAAACCATCCGCGTTCTCAATCGTGACGGTCCGGTACGGAAATACCTCCTTTACCGTATACGGCCCCGTCCAACGCGAGTGCAGTTTTCCTGGAAATAAACGCAACCTTGAGTTGTAGAGTAAGACAAGGTCTCCCGCTTGGAATTGTTTATGGTCCTTCAAGCGTTTGTCATGCAATCTCTTGGTTCGTTCTTTATATAGCACGGAGCTTTCATAGGCGTGTTGTCTCAGCTCTTCCAGCTCACGAATCTGTAGGAACCGGGCTTCACCTCCGGCTGATTTGACTCGTTCAGTGGTCGTTCGTCGTCCGCCATGATTATGTTTCCTACGTCCCCTGAGCCCTAGGCTTCAGAGGGTACCACCGGCTCGTCCGCAACTGCTGTGAGTTGCAGCGCAACCGCGCGGGATCTCTCACGAAGACGTCTCCTCAGATCACGCTCGGGTTCGTCTGAAGGCTCAACAGCGTCGGGAGCGGGGGGTTGAGGACAACAACCTGCAAACGAGAAATTGACACACATGCATATAATATTATTATAATAAAGTTTTTTTTTTTTTGGTTGAAAAGAAACATAATATTATTTTAAATGGGCTGAAAATTTTATAAAAATTCGAAAATGGACCCGAAATTTTATAAAAATCAACACAATAAAAATAATCGAATCGGCTAGTGTAAAAATGATTTTTCGGAGCCGAAAACTCATAGAATAAATGAATAAATAAATCCGGATCGAACAAATAAACGGAACAAAAATTTACAAGTGTACAAAATAATCTCGAAAATGAATAAAATGAATTAAAATCAAGAAATATTAACAAATAAATAAACAAATAAATAATCAAGAAAATATTCACAAATATTAACAAGTATATACACCGATAAAACAATGACTCGGGTCGTTCCTAAAGCTCGCCATTTGTCCGGCAACGGCGCCAAAAACTTGACGTGTGCGCATATACACATATTTTTATAAAGAAATTACACACGATTTGGTTTTAAATTTATAAAAGTGATTTATACTTCAACATCAAAACACACACGAAAGAGGCAAGTGTACCCCGTCATATATGTAGTAAAGTATCGGTAAGAACCAAGTATCGATCCAAGGAAATGGGCGGAGGAATAATACTAGACCTTTGTCATTAAATTAACGGAAGAAAGATAAGTTTTGTGATTTTCTAAAAACTAAAGTAAGCATAAACAAATACTTATGAAAACATAATAGATTTCAAATATGAAAATAGATAAATAGCCTTGCTTAATACACAACCAAAGCATATCAACTAAGTCGGATATGGCACTAGAAACATTCGATCAATTCTCCATTTTCAAGACAATTAGTATCCCTTTCGGGAATCCTAACATGACAATCATTCGGAAAGCTAAAACGATAAACACACTTTAACCACCTAAAATTGTTCTTTAACGTGCAATTGATAAATGTCTATGAAAATCTCTTAAAAATAAGTTAGTCATCCGTTAGGAGTTTTCTAACCTCACTTAAACAAGGAAAGTGACATCGATAAACACAATGCAACCACCGAGACAAGCATAAACTAGATTAAATCACAACCGAGTTCATTTTACAAATCTTGCATATAAATTTACCAAGATAGCAGTTTTGGCCTAAACTACTAACTAAGTTAACAATTCATGGCAAGAATTCATAACAACACCATTTAACCCGTTAAGGTCCTTACGTGACGGAAAGCCTTCTTGATTAACAATAATTACATTTTATTAAACCACTAACCATTTCTAGTATTATGGTGTGCACATTTTAACCAAGCTAAACTAGTTAACCAAGTTTAAAGTTTATAATACAAGATTAATTAAGCTTCATTTTTCAACTATCTTAACTAACCAAATACCAATCATCCAACACAATTACTTATAATCAAGAAATCAACAACAATAACAAGGTTGCAAACTAATCATCAAAGATAATCATAGAAAATACTTCCAAGTGTCATTACAAACAAAGTTAACATACTAATGGTTATAACTAAGCAAGGGATTGTTGTTTTTGCCAAAAGGCTTACAATAATACATAGAACATTAATCTAAATGCTTGAAAGATTAACAAAATTATGGAAAGATTAGAAAACCAAACCATAAACAAGCACTAGATTAAGAATCCGGATAGTGATGGAGCTAAACGGCACAATGTGGCTTGAATCCGGGTCAAAAGCAAAGCCTCCGGAGCCTGTAAAATCGCCTGTGAAGCTCCCAAAATTCCAGAGTTCCCAACAGAATGTTTCTGCATGTTTTTTATATCTTTTAGTTCTCGCACGGCCGTGCACTTTATTGGCACGACCGTTCACTTTTTGCATTATTGGAGTTACTGTTCACCATACCGCATGACGTCATCAGATCTTGACCGGTCTTCCGATCGGCACGGGCGTGCCATGGGTTACACGGGGGTGCGTTCTCAGGATTTCGTTGCATTCCTGATCACATTGGGTGTGCAACGCCGAGCTGAGCCTTGTTGTCGCATCCGCACGGGGGTGCCACTAGTCGCACGAGGGTGCAACTTGCCCAGGTCAGAATTTTCCACAGAATGTTCGCAGTTCATTCGTTTTGCCCGGAAAATCCTCGTTTTCACTATCATCTTGTTTGGTATGCTGTTTTAGGCCTGTAAACAAAAGTATACCTGATTAAGTATCTGAATAACGGTTTTACGGCCGAAAACGCATAAAATGGGGATAAAATGGGGGACTAAAATATGTATAAATTGGTGAATATCATCAGTTTACTATAGTTCTCTCACTTCATGCCTTATTTATTCTACACGAGTACACGTGTTTTGTAAGTTTATCATACTAGAACTTAATCATCACCCGAAACTTTCACTCAAGGTTTTGAAACTTTCTTTTTAGTGACAAAATTTTCCTTCCTATGTCGACTATTAAAAATTAACATTCCTTACCGTATCATACCTATCCAACATGGGTTAATCAATTTACTAACCTCGATTTCATTGCTTAGATTAACGATCTGCAAACCGGATTGGCCCGCTTCTGAATGAGTCTGTGTCAAAGCCGGTTCGATCCCTTCCTTTCATGAAATGGGCTTCCACTCATGAGCATCCTTCCAACAGTATCTTGTTCAAATGAACATGGCCAACAAGCCTAGCATCAAAATTAGCATTTTCCATCGGTACTTGTCATTATTACTTTCTTTCCAAATTTATTCTATTCGGTGTTTTAAACACCCACAATTCTTTCATTTTGTTAATTATTTCATCAACCTTTTTGCAGTTTGACTTTTCAAGGTCAAACTGGCGTTTCTTAGTTATCATGGATGTAATTAAGTACACGATTGTACTTTTTTTCACTCATACTTACATACAAAGACTTTAATACATCCTTTCAGTACTTCTTGCAAAGCTTACCCTTCCCGTCCATACTTAAGTTATTGTTTGGGTCATAGCCCGTCATTCATTTTGATCCGCAAGAGTCATTTAGTAATATATCTATCACGTAACTTGCTCAAAGCTTATTTCTTTCAACTAAGATTTCTTATTACTACAATAGCTTTCATCGGTTTTACCTACATAGTAACTCAAATACTTCATGCTATTTTACTATTACTTGCTTAATAATTATCAACTTACTTTATTTGACTTTTCAGAAGTCCATTTGTAAATATATATTCTGACCTAGTTTTACCAATTACCCAGTTCTAACACACCCTTCTTTAGTCGAGCTATAAGCTCCTATTAAAAAAACATAACCTTTGTACATACCTGGCGCAAGTCAAATGCATTGACTCGTTATCCATACCTTGCATTGACTATTTCCTTCCAATTGTGACATTGCATAACCATACATTTTGCTCAGCTACAAGTACAAGACTTGACAATTCAAAACATTAAATATCGGGTTTCAAATGTCAATCGCCATTGATCCGTATGACCTATTTGTCCCTCTCAAACATCTTGCGTACAACGCATTCACATAATTATATTTATATAGATAAAGGTTTTAATCATATCTTGGATAATACTTTCTTTAAGAATATTTACTTCTTCGGTCCGTACTTACTTACGAATTCGGACTTTTCATTCCACTTTCCATTTCCTTCTATGTTTTGAATCCGTCTCACAGATTCAAACATACCATTCATACTCTTCATTCATTCCATGCTTCGAATCCGTCTCACATATTCTAACATATCATTCATACTTTCTTTCTTTCATCGTATCATTTATTATTTCATTTCTTATGATATGTTTTAGTATCAATCTTCTACATTCAACTTCAAGTGTTGCATCCCAACACTTCATTCCATATTCTATTTCATGTATCGCGTCTCGACGCGACACTCTACATCATATTTCTAGTGGTGTTCCCACCCTTCTTTCTTAAGTTGATTCACATTCCATCGTAAGCTTAAACTTTTCACTCTCATCTTTCTTTCTTACATTTGATCCGATCCTTTAAGAATCGTTGGACCCCATTTTTACTAGTTTGACCGGACATAAGTGAGATGATTCTCATGTTTTCTCGAGCTTCCTATGCTTCTTGCGCACTGGCCAGGCACGCAATCCACATACTAGTCTTGAGTCATCTTGGGGATCATCATCTTATATCCGGGGAAAATATTTTCAGTTCGTGACTCATTTATTTAAATCCTTCTAAGGTTTCATTCTTATCCTTAAAAATATACTACCTATCGGTACATACAAATTTTCTCAAAATTCTTGTACCTGAGATTCAATGCTTGCCTTATTACTTGCCTTCACTTCCTTGCTACTCCGCGACTGCGTAACATCCTCATTGTCCATGCAGGCTCACCTTAAAACATCCATCATTATTAGTATCATTACACATATACTTACTTGTATTAAGTTTTACCTTTCGGTCTTGATCGAGTCTCGGATTGTACGGTCACTATTCACAGAACACACGGGTTTAAGTTCAAGTACTTACCTCCTCGTACTTGATTTCCCTCAAACCATGGCTCTGATACCAACTTGAAATGCTCTAACTTACGTTTATTCTTATTAACGACGCAGCGAAAAACGGGCCTTAAAAATTTATTTCTTTACGAAATACATTGCTTACGTAGAGACTCAGTTACAAAATGCTTATCATTTACTAAAAGAATTAACAACATTCATGATAAAATATTGCTACATATGTTACATAATCCAAGCAAGGTGACCGTTCTTCCAGTACAATCCTTGCTCCTTGACTCGATCTGCGCCCGCTTATCTTCGTTAATAATAGAGAAAATCCATGTAGTTCCTGGGGACATCATTTACAACTTAACCATTAGTCATCGACAACATCATACAACATTATTATCATATAATTAAAAACCATATAACATTCAATAATATAAACTTGATCCGTTTGATTATCCTCTTGAATTCTCTTGTTCCGAGTTTGACTTCAAGTCTTCCTGAACCCAATGTTATCATATCTGCATTACATTCCAATCTCAAGACAAAATCATTAGTATTCGTCAATACTCAAACGCATTGAAACCATTCCTACTTACATTCATAACAATTACAACATACATACATACATGCTTCTCTACATTCATATATATATATATATACTTACGAGCTCTTGATTACCATTCTTTATTTTTTTATTAAACTTATACTAGCGTGTCAGAAATCACAACCTTCCATGATAGAAATCTTATACACATTAGCGTACGTACTTACTCGTTCCTAAATACATTTGCCCATAACTTTCCTTCTCTAACACGTAAGCAATTCCATATTTATACTATTAGGAGAAACATAACATTTGTTATAAACAAACCATCATCAACAATGAAATAAGATAATCATTTGGAATGCATAAACGTTTACAATCGAAACCGAGTGGTTAGGCCTACAACTCATAAAACATAAGATGGATTAGTCATACGTAGCTTAGAACCTGTTTAGACGAGTTCGCAATACGAAACGAATTAATTAAACAATTTTTCGCCGCAACAGGTACCCGTCGCGTCACGCGACGGCCTCCGGCCCTTGCTGTCGCGTGGCGCGACCCCCTATTTTTACCAGAATGTTGCAGCTAAATGCTGCATTTTCCTGAACTTCGAAAACTCACCAAAACGTGCATAACTCTTTCGTTATTAATCAGTTTTACATGATTCTTTTTCCTACGCATTCGTAAATTGATTTTCTATCATATGAGCTTGTAAAATAACATTCGGACTAAGAGCAATCTTAACTTAAAGCCTTCGGCTTTACATACTTGTTTTCAACTATTTGACCCATACATATTTTTATTACTAAAACTCGCATATCTCGGACATTCCACAACCAATTTACTCAAAACTTATTTCTATTGTCCGTAAAACATGGCTTTACATTATTAACTAAAAATCTTTACCCGGGTCCTTAA
The DNA here is from genome assembly GCA_030545235.1 of Helianthus tuberosus. Classification (NCBI taxonomy): domain Eukaryota; kingdom Viridiplantae; phylum Streptophyta; class Magnoliopsida; order Asterales; family Asteraceae; genus Helianthus; species Helianthus tuberosus. Next base: position 8,123 of record JARYGA010032523.1, read on the forward strand.
TCCTTACGTGTTTCATCATCGTTACAAAGCTTATGCATATTTATTCGACCCGTTCGTATTATTGTCAAACAACTCTTTTGTTTAAGGTCAAAAGCTAAGTCTTTTGACCATTTACCTAAGTCCCCATTCCCGGTTAGCTCGCTTATATGCAATTCTACCCATTCCCCGGTTACAATACCGTAGTCATTACTTAGACATCAATCGTCATATCAATACAACCTCATATTGTCCCGTTCGGTGTACTTAGCTATAATCACCGATTTCATACAACCATAACCATATTTAACCTCAATTGTCATCATGCTTAATTAACCAATTGCTACCTTACTTAAACAAAATAAGAAGTGATTCCGGAAATCACTTACCATATGCATCCGTATTTGCATTTTCTTCCTCATGTCCCCTTGATCCGTTAGCCTCTCATGCTTCCATCCATCTTGACATGATTCCTATACTTTCATTTCATTACATCCACGTTCTTGTTAGCATATAAAATTATACATAAGAACGACCATATTAATTTACATTTCACATTCGGCTTCCATTAATCATTTCAACAAGCATATGGTATACTCATAGTGAAACACTCATTTAACCACATGATCACTTAGTTACATGCACACACCATACTAGAAACCTCCATAATTCTACACTTGCACCAAGATCCATGCTTAGCAACGAACTATATTTAAATGCACTTCTCATGTTAGTTTGCTATCAAACGCCTCTTTATCACATTCTATATCTAATTACCACTTTCTTGCATACAATTTCACCTTATAACTTCACCTAGTCATAAGGTTAACCTTTTTTTTTATGTTATTACTTTCCCACTTGCCCAAGTTTGGTCCCTCGAATATTGAACATTTTACTTTATGGTTAACCTTTTTAATGCATTCTTAACCTAAGCCAAGAGGTCACTTACATTCTAACTAGGTTAGTATTCCTAGTTGTTATTATTTCATGCTATATAATAGAAGACATACTAGAAATTATAAAAATTTGGATTTTGGGGTGTTACAGTTACGTGATTGCTAATTCTATATGGTTTGTTATAACTAATGTTATTACAATTATGCTTATTACGTGATTACACATTCAAATAATAAGAACTTGATTGTTTATATTTTATTATGTGATTAAATTTCTAATATACGACATTATGTGGTTATTATAAGTTGATTTTTGACTATGTTTTGTATATAATTTATCCTTAATACGTGATTAGACCTGAAAAATTAGGTATTACATATGAAATATTATATATTACATGTTTTTGTTTTTACGTAATTACGTAAACACTCAGTGTGATTTCACATAAAATACTATAATGAAATCACGTAATCACAAAATGAGTTTTCAAAATCACGTAGTCATGTAATAAACATAGTCAACTATTGCTACGTAATTACGTAATCACTTAGTGGGGTTTCACAAAAATACAATAATGAAATCACTTAATGGGTATTCAAAATCATGTATTCAAAATCAAATAATCACGTAATCATGTGTTGGGTATTCAAAATCACGTAATCATGTAAAGGTATTCAAATTCTTGTAATATATATTTTTTAAGAAAACTATAGCAATAAGCTGCTCAAATTAAAGAGAATAAAATGTGCGTAAGTACGATGTAATTTTTTTACAAAAAATATTAACGTATGAAAAAATTATAGCCGTTTGGAAATCAAGGGGGAAGAAGTTAAAGTGAGAAAGGAACAAAGTACCATTTCTCTATTTGTTTTTTCAATTGTTTCAAGTTAATATTTACGAAAATGTCACTGCCTAATTTTTAGCCATTAATCTTGAAAGATCAATGGTTAAGCTTGTCTCCTACACTTCGTACACAAATTTTGTCTTAAACAAGATCCGTATCTATCTATCTAAGTTACATATATGATTGGTTTTTCAATGATTTAAATTTAATTTCCTAATGCTTTTTATAAACTTATATCTTTAGTAACTAAATTTCAACCTTTTTCTTTATTTAAAATTTTAAAAATTAATACATTAAAATCATTGTTGATAAAATTATTTATATACTTATTATTATATACGAGGAAAGTGAATACGATGCTGTTAAGCGTCTAAGCTTAGACACGAAACTTATTAAAACCATGTAGTTTTGATTAAAATCAATAAAAAACCGTTATATTAATCCTTCAATTTCGCAATTCATTTTCCATCTACCATCACCGTTGTTTAAAAGTAAATTTGTCATCACCATCTATCACACATAGAGGTTCTTTTTATCAATCCTCCGTTGCATATTTTTTTCATCTACATGCGAGTTTTCAGTTATGAAGTTTATAACGTGCGAACTTCAAACCTCATACGCTCGTGATAAGGGATATTGTACATTACACTTTTTTAGTATGTAGATAGATAGATAGATAGATAAGGTTTGTGTATATGTATCCATACTTGAATTTAATAATATAAATATAGTCAGGGCCGGCTCAAGGGGGAGTGAAATAAAGCAAGAGCTTTAGGCCTCCATTTTCCTAGGGCCTCAAATTCTAAGAAAATATATTATATGTTGGTAATTTTGGCTTTGAGATTGTTAACATTGAGGTTTATGATCTATAATTATGAGTATACAAAGATGATATATGAATAATAGGATCCATAGCAATTCTTTTCGTTTACAAAAGGGCCCCAATTTTGCTATCCGCTTTGGGCCTAGAAAAATTTAGAAAATTTTGAGCCGGCCCTGAATATAGTTAAACAAGGTTTAATTCACAGTTGGGTTACATAATGTACGTATTTTAATAATGATAATTGCGAATAAGCAAAAAGTTGATCGATTATTTGTTTGATGTTAACATTCGTAAACGGTAAAACCATCCTAGCAATAACATGATATTTAATTATTTATAAACAGCTTTTATATTACGTACGCACGTGTACAAAATAACTAACTAAATTTGTTGATTAGGAACCACTAGTTATTATGTGTATGAGGCTCCATGCACATGGAATTGTTTAAATACTTTCTTTTTCTTTTCATCAACTTCAAACAAGGAATAATGCTCCTTTCGTTGAGATTTACAAGTGTCAGCTCCGAAGTGCAGAGTTGATTAAATATAAATATTTCAATTCTAATATTTTTAGATGTCACCGATTCTATATCTATTTCTAAACCTATACATATATTAACATGAGACGAAAAATGACTAAACTTTAATCACAACACTATCGGTGTGAGAGGCTTGAATATATGGTGTTATGTGACATGTGGACGACATGTAAGCACATTTCAGAAATGGGGCGTGATGCAAAAAAATCGGGAAGTGTGGGAGCAGCATGGTTAGTGGCGTTTTTATAAAAAAAAAATAAACATCACCAATTAAAACACACCCAAAATCCACATACCAATCAAGAACCTACACATCACAACCCAAATGCCCCACACACCGGTGGAAAACTCCCCGCCCACATCACCACCACAAGTCCACGCCACTACAAGGGGTGGTGTTCCCGGCGTGAAAAGGTCACCACTCCACTTTTCCACGCCCACCGTGTGGTCTAAGAGGATACGGTATCGTCGCACAGAAACAAAATGGGTACAACAAGGTTGGCTAATTTGGCATCCCGAAACCGATCACATCACTGCCCAGGGTGTAGTGGTACCGAAAGGTTTTGGGATTGAGGGGATGATTTCACCGAGTATACTTGAAGATCATCAAGTTCCGATGAAGATAACACATTTTTGAAATATGTTAGTAAATTCTTTGTGATCGCTTTAGTTAGTCATCCTTGTTTAAGTGATGTTCAAGAGACTGCAACGACAAGAGTTCGTGTTCATAAAGATCGCCAAGCCAATTTTGTTCGTTGAAAGACCTATTTTTAATAATAGTTAGTTGTATGAAGTGGAACTTTTTGAAATACATTTCCTTATCCGTCTAACGAAATATGGATTAGGTTCAAGGCGGCGAAGGAAGCCGCAAGAAACTACGTTGAACAAGTTTTTGGTGTCTTAAAGGCTCGTTGGGGTATTGTTAAACAACCTGCTCAAGCAATGCATGTAAACAAGATTAGGAATATAATTACACATGCATTATATTACATAACATGATCTTGAAAGATGAAGCGATATATACCTGAAACTGGTTTTGACTTTTTGTTGAGCAACCCAAACCAACTCCAACCAGATTAGGGTTTGAACCTAACCTCTTAGCAAGTGAACATGATTTTGATGTTGATTATGTGGGCCCCATCAAACATATTAAGGTGGGAAATACGAGTAAATTACAAGTTTTGTCCTTTATGTTTGTCCCAAATTTCAGACGCTATCCTTTACCTTTAAATTTGATGAGTTTTGTCCTTAATGTTTCAAAATCCTGCACGTTATGTCCTTTAGCCCTAACCCAGTTAGTTTTTTATGTTAAATCAGATCATGTGCTAGGCACATGAGGGTACAATTGTCTTTTCACCCTAATTAATTAAAAAACACTTAAAAAACTAAAATACTATATATATACACTCTAAATTACTGAATACCATATAAACACTCTAATCTCTTTCTCTCTCTACTTCATCTCTTACCACCACCACGTTTCGAAACCCTAACCCTTTAAATCACAGCCCCAAATTCATTCGTAGTGATGCCTCTGACCACTCGCGAATCCTCCGACCACTCGCGAATCACACCACATCCTCCGACCACTCGCGAATCACACCAAATCCTCCGACCACTCGCGAATCACACCACATCCTCCGACCGCTCACGAATCTTCTTCAAGGCAGCGATTCCTCGTGACCACGGGCTTCTGGTTGATTGTTGTTCTTCATCGTCCTCTGATGAGCGGACTTTGAATAGATGGAACGATTGGGAATCTGAATAGTTTGAAGGTTTGGGGATTTGTGTATTTTTGTTGCTCTGGTTTTTTATAGCAATTTAAATAGATGGAAAGTACTGGGGATTTGTGTATTTTTGTTTCTCTGATTTGTGTAATGGTTTGGTGAAGATACATGCCGTAAAGGAAAGTACTGCAACACCATTATTAAGGTTACTTTGGAGGAGGACAATATTAGAAAAGACAAAGAATATAATTGATGGGATAATCAAAGGCCTGATAAATCAAATAGGAAAGTTCTCATGTTCTATTTATTGCTGCAAGAATGAGATATTTTTAGTGGAGCTTATTCGTGAATATCCAGATCTTATATGGAGGAGAAGTGATGTTGGAGACGGTGGAGTGAGTGGTGATGGTGGGTCAGGCGATGGTGGAGACAGTGAGTGGTCGGCGGCAGGTGAGGGTGGGGGATGGTGGTGGTCGGCGGCAGGTGAGGGTGGGAGGTGGTGGTGGCAGGTGATGGCAAGTGGTGGTTGGAAAGAGAGAGTGTCTGTGGGTGTGTTTAGAGAGACAAATTGCAGGATATGCTATGTTTTATTTGGTTTCTAAAAATCATTTATAAATTAGGATGTGAAAAGACAATGCTACCCTCATGTGCAGTGCACATGACATAACTTAACTGGAAATTATAACTGGGTTTGCCTTAAAGGACATAACGTGCAACATTTTCAAACATTAAGTACAAAACTCATCAAATTTAAAGGTAAAGGACAGCGCCTGAAATTTAGGACAAACATAAAGGACAAAACTTGTAATTTACTCTGGGAAATACTGTTAACTAGTGGGATTTCTGGCGCTCCACGACAGGCTTTCGGTTAGTATCAGTTTAGTTTGTTACATTACCGATATGATACAGGCACTTAGTATAGAAACGGAAAGAGATATGCCCAAAATGGTATTGAAACGTGTTTTACATTGATTAAAAACCAAAAATAAAAACAATGGTACCGATACCAATGTTGTTCGATCGGTATCGGTTTGGTTACCGGCACTCGCCATAGCTTACGGTACTAAAAGGTAGTATATTAAGAATACGACTCGGTTTTCAACTAGTTTTATGCTACAATGTTGAAAAAACCATAAAAACGAATACGGTACAGGTAGCAATGTTGTTTGGACGGTATCGGCTCGACATCACGGTAAAAAACAAAAAAAACAACTATATTTGACACGTTCGATTAAAACTTTTATCGAACCGTAGATGAATATAAGCATGTCTGAAATTTTATATATTATTATATTTTATTACTAAAATAACGAAAAAGGCAAACCATGTCGCTTTATATAAAATAAAAGCTACACCTTGAGACAACTTTGATGACATGTAAACTTTGATGACATGTAAGTTTGTGTTTCGGTTATTTGTAAACTATTATTTACAACTAGAGTTGCATAAAATTTATTTCTATTCATAGATAAAAATAAGTACTTTGCAACAACATACCTAGAGTTTTATAAAAATACTGCTCTTAAATAGTAGTACACACATTTTTACTTATTGTATGTTATATATAATGAGTATAGGTGTGTAAAAAAATAGTTTGGGCCTGAAAAACCGGTCTAGAGCCCGACTCAGTAGACCGAACACCCGACACAGCGCAACGGTTTGAGCCAAGTTCGAGATTTCTTTTGTACAACCCAGTTTGAGCCTTAACTGTCACACCCCAACCGATGGCGGAAACATCGGGGTGCGGCACTAAGCGTTTAGATTGCTCATGAGTTTCCATAACATTAAAAGTTTCATTATAGATTAACTAAGTTTTACGCAAAATTTGTCTAAAACTACATCACCAATCAAAGTATCAAATACAACCATAAATCATTGTTCAAAAATCTAGATTTAACTAGGTGGGTTTCTAAGCATCAGCCCTAGCTTGATTTCCATGATTCAGCATCATATGCTAACATGTATTAAAATATAGTCAATAAAAAAATGTACAGACGTGTATACACGTTTGAGTATATAGCATAATAGGTTCAAAAGACTCGTATCCATAATGTAAATGATAACAAAATAGTTTCAGCCATGCTAGTGTTCGCAGTCCAAGTGATAGCCCAAGTGTCCCGATGCTTTAGTGTTTTCCCAAGAATCAAGGAAAACCAGAATCCTCCTAATAATACCCCTGAGAATAATGGGGAGGTGCATCTCCTATAGCGCTACTATTGTTAAGACGGAACTACACACTCTGGATTAAACGTTCACATAGCATAAAGAATCAATAATCAAGAATCACAAGATTCACATTCACATAGGATAGAGTTTAGATTCAAAAGTATCAAGTTTCATAGTTTAATAGAATACATGTTACACCCCAAAGTTTAAAACAAAAAGGGATCGAGTATACTCACAGTGATTGCTTAAAAAAATAACTGCTATTGGATCAAAGGGAGCTCTTTAGGTTTAGCCTGATTAGATTATAATAGAAAAGTGTCGGACAAAACAACGAGATTGCACAAAGTGTCGGATCAGTCATCTTGATCGGATGGCGGTTCGATCGGACGACAGTCCAATCGGATTGCCATTCGATTGAGGTGGCTGATGTAAGTGGGGGACAAATTGCCATTTGATCATAGAAGTTTCCAAAGTTTTAAGTTTCTGAAAAAGTTTCTAAGTGTTGAAAGATTCCAAGACACATTATCACTTCGATCGGATGGCGGTTCGATCGGACGGCTGTCTGATCGGATTGCCATTCGACGATCAAAGATTCAAAGTTTCAAAGTGTTTAAGGTTACAAGGCAAGTGTCACATGATCAGATGGCAGTTCGATCGGATGGCTATCCGATCAGATTGCCATTTAATCGAGTTGTCCTTGTCCCGTTCATAACCTTGTAAAGTTTCTGAGTTTAACGTGATGTCATGGTACGTATTGAGACAATGGTAGACACGTCAATGTACAGCCGTCCTAATCGGATGGGAACCACCCCAGTCCTGTTCAGGTGTCTGTCCATGACGGTGCTTTTGTCGGAATCCGTACCCAGGTCATCTTTTTCCGGCAACAATCCATCCCCAAGCCAACTCTAGACCAATTATCAAGTCTATAGTCCGTTTAGATCGGATCCCACCGTTTTAAGTAAAGGTTTAGGAAATGAAGAAGAATAACATAGGTTTTTAGCTAAAAAGTCTAGATTTAGTAAAGAATCGGTGTAAAACGCATGAAATTCCTTAGATCTGAGCTAGATCTTGAACGAAATGACATCACTCCAAAGTTTGTACAAACCGCCATGATGATGTCACTCTCAAGAGCTCAAATCACAGAGATTTCACGGTGAAAAGTGAGATTTCAAAGGAGAATCTCGTAGAGAATAGTGTAGTGATCAAGGATGTACAAGAATCTAGTGTAAAACGTACCAAAATCGCCAAGAAATGGAAGAAAAGTGCTTGAGAGTGAGAGGGTGTGTGTTCTGATCGAATGCGGCTGTCACATCAGTGAGAATGATGTGACAGGCCTATTTATAGTGTCAGGGAGAGAGTGCAAGGCGGTGTGCAGCGGATCGGATGGCGGTTCGATCGAATGGCCCTCCGATCGGATGGTCATCCGATCGGATTGCCATTCGGTCAATCCCATCCTTTCCGTGTTTCCCGTCTTTGTTTCGTTTAAGCGTTGCGTTGTGTATTATTGGGTAATGGTATCACATAACTAGATTACATCATTAACACCTTAGTTTCCAAGTTTCATAGATTCCGCCAGTGACAAGTCTCCAGTCTCTCGTTCAACCAAGTCTCAAGTTGCACGAGTCTCAAGAGTCAAGCACCAAAGTATCAACTATCAATAATCATAGTCCATAAGAATCAAGTATCGAGAATCAAGAGTCTAGTTTCCAAGCATCAAGTATCAAGAATCAAGCCTCAAGAATCAAGTGTCAAGAATCAAGTTTCATAGTGTTAACCATCAAGAATCAAGTTTCTAGAATCAAGCATCATAGTATTAAGAATCAAGAATCTAGATTTAAGCATCACAAGCATCAAAAGTGTTAAGTATCACATAGTTTAGGTACTAATATTGACAATAGCCAAAAGTCTAAGGACGCAGGCGTTACAGTCTCCCCTACTTTAGGAGATTTCGTCCCCGAAATCTAGGAAGAAGACTGCTCGAAGAGCTGCGGATACTTGGTCTTCATCTCACTTTTAAGTTCCCAAGTGAATTCGGCGCCGCGCTTTTCTTCCCATCGAACCTTGACTATGGGAATTTTGTTGCGCCTCAATCGCTTGACACCTTGATCCATGATTTCGACCGGTTTCTCCACAAAGTGAAAAACTTCATTTATTTGCAAGTCCTCAAGGGGAACCTGTAATTCCTCGTCGACTAAGCATTTACGTAGATTACATACGTGGAACACTGGATGTACGTTGTTTAGTTCTTGTGGTAGGTCGAATTTGTACGCCACCTTGACAATCCTCTCGAGTATCGTGAAAGGACCTACATAGTGAGGAGCGAGCTTTCCCTTTTTACCAAACCGAACTACTCCCTTTCAGGGAGATACCTTGAGAAGAACCCGATCACCAACATCAAATTCCAGAAGCTTGCACCTTCTATCAGCATAGCTCTTTTGTCTGCTCCTAGCCTTGATCAAGTTATCAAGGATCTGAAGAATCTTATCAGTTATCTCTTTAATGATTTCAGGGACAGTAAATTGCTTGTCACCAACCTCATGCCAGCTAAGAGGAGATCGACACTTGCGACCATACAAAGCTTCGAAAGGAGCCAACTGAATACTGGAATGATAGTTGTTGTTGTACGAGAACTCAATCAGTGGTAAATGTACATCCCAGTTACCACCAAAGTCGATGACACAAGAACGGAGCATATCCTCTAGGGTTTGAATAGTGCGCTTGGTCTGTCCATCCGTCTGGGGATGAAATGTCATGCTAAGATTCAGATGAGAACCCATAGCGGATTGAAAGGTTTGCCAAAGACGTGAAGTAAAACATCCATCACGATCAGAGATTATGTCGATAGGTATGCCATGATGGCATATAATCTCATCGGTATATATTCGAGCAAGTTTCTCCACTTTATAATCTTCGCGAATAGGAAGAAAGTGAGCGGATTTGGTCAAACGATCGACGATCAGCCAGATGCTATCGTGACCAGAAGGTGTTCGAGGTAGCTTAGTAATAAATTCCATAGCGATACTATCCCATTTCCAAACTGGGATTTCGGGTTGTTCTAAGAGTCCAGAAGGACGTTGATGTTCAGCCTTGACCTTTGTACAAGTAAGGCATTTAGAAACATATGCAGTAATATCCTTCTTCATACCAGGCCACCAATAAGTCACACGCAAATCATGGTACATCTTATGGGCACCTGGATGAATAGAGTAACGGGATTTGTGAGCCTCATTCATGATGAGCTCACGGAGATTATCGCGATCCGACACCCAGATGCGATTGAGGTAGTATTGGAGTCCATTAGGTTTAGTTTCAAGTTGATCAATTTTAGCGCCTTGGATTTCCACTTCTAGACTTCCTTCATTTGCTGACGAATACTGAGCTTCGTGAATACACACTTGAAGATCACTAGAGATACAAATAGCTTTTACATGAGTTTTACGACTAAGGGCATCAGCCATTACATTCGCCTTGCTAGGATGATAGAAAATTTCGCAGTCGTAGTCGTTTAGCAATTCCACCCAACGTCTCTGTCGCATGTTCAGTTCCTTTTGGTCAAAGATATGTTGAAGGCTCTTATGGTCGGTGAAGACCACACACTTAGTACCATACAGGTAGTGTCGCCAGATCTTTAACGCAAACACAACTGTACCAAGCTCCAGATCGTGAGTAGTATAGTTTTTCTCATGCACTTTGAGTTGTCGAGAGGCAGAAGAAATAACCTTGTCCCGATGCATGAGCACACAACCCAAACCACGGTTCGAGGCATCACAGTATACCACGAAATCATCATTCCCATCAGGGAGAGTAAGTACAAGAGTGTTACACAAAAGGGTCTTAAGGTTCTGAAAATATTCCTCTTGCTCGGGACCCCAAGCAAAAGGTATTTCCTTCTGAGTCAACGAAGTGAGAGGAACAACGATCTTAGAGAAGTCCGAGATGAATCGGCGGTAATAGCCCGCCAATCCTAGAAAGGATCGAATCTCAGATGCAGATTTAGGCGTACTCCAATTCTTCACAGCTTCGATTTTAGACGGGTCAACATGAATACCTTGCTTACTAACGACGTGACCAAGAAATTACACTTCATTAATCCAAAACTCACACTTAGAAAATTTATCATACAAATGTTCACCACGTAGAAGTTCAAGCATCAAGCGTAAATGACGAGCATGATCAGCTCTAGTTCTATAATAAATGAGAATATTGACACGTGGTCGAAAACCGGTGATCGTTTGTGCTTAAGTTGATGTTTTTATGTAGCTTTTAATCTTGAATAGCCTACTTTCAATTGGATTTGTGTTTTACAGGTCTAAAAGAGTTTAAGGAGCTAATCGGGAGCTAAACGGAGCACCGGGACGCGAAACAGATCAACCGGGGATGTCAAATGAACAAAACCGGGTTAATCACTAAGATTGGATGTGTTTTGTGGAATTTTAATGGATTTAAAATGAATATATTGGAAGATGACATGATAGAGGGCTGAATTACGAGTACGTGGGCTAAAACGGTGAGTAAAACGGAGCTATAACGAAGAAGTTATGAAGAAAACAAAAAACAGGATTTAGAGGCACCGTCGGCGATGCCCCACAGATATGTTCGTCGTGCAAAAAGGTCCGTAGATAGCAAGATAAGCCGTCGGAAGTTTGGCACACTGTCGCCGACGCCCAGGGGGCCGTCGGCGACGCCCCTTACTGCTGCAAATCGCGAATTTTGAGTTTCCTTGATGTGGGACGAGTTATAACACATTGTTTGACCCATAAACGGGAGTTACACTCTATTTTGAAGGGAAAAACACCTCTTGGAGCCAAGAGACACCACCAATTCATCCTCTAATCCATCCATTCGATTGACAATCATTCGATTCGATCATCATCATCATTTCTACAACCCTAATCACCATTCACCTTTCCAATCCATTCATCACCATCAATCATTCCAAACCCTAATCACTATTTCCACCACTTCAAGGCTTCAAGATGATGATGTTCAAGCTCTCTTCATCCGGTGATCAAGTCCTATCGATCATGCATGGCTAATTTCTTGGAGGTTTCACCCCGGTGTAGGTTATTGTAAGTCTAGGGTTTGAGCAATGTTTTAGTTTGATTTTGTGACAACTTGAATTGTATTTGAATTGATTAACAATTGTCTTGCATTTGAATTGAATTTGTGAATTGTCGAACGATGATAAAGTTATGACTTTGCGAAATGAATTTGTGCAATTATGCCTTGTCATTCAAAAGGTTTTACTTGTCCGAAGTAACGAAGTGCATTGTGGTCCGTGATATGCGTTGATAGCAATTGGCACCTAAGCTTTGATGATAGAAATCCATTAATAACATATTCAAGTGAATCAAATTTGAAACGTGTAAGAACCCTAGGACTGCAATTACCGAACCGGGTGTGAGCCTTGTTTTCTCTATCTTGTTTAAACCTTTAATTACATTCTTGCAATTGTTAATCATTAGTAGTTATCAACCCAATTACTTTAGTAATTTTAATTCACATCTTTTCAGTCAAACAAAAATACATAAAAACAAGATAGCAAGCTTCATAATTGTGACACCTTTTGAGAATTCATCCAAATCCATTCGCAAACCACATACTCTTCGTGGTTCGACCCCTTGCTACCACTAGCTAATTGTTAAGGGTAATTAGGGTTATAAATATTATGTTTGACCGGAGTGCGACACTCCGATCAAATATCATCGATAAAGACTATCACAAAACGATCAAGATACGGTTTACAAACACGATTCATAAGATCCATGAACACAGTGGGTGCGTTGGTCAATCTAAAAGGCATAACCACGAACTCGTAGTGTCCATACCGAGTACGAAAAGCGGTTTTGGGTACATCATCTTCGAGTACACGAAGCTGATGATAGCCAGAAAGAAGATCGATTTTCGAGAAACAGGACGCGCCTTGTGGTTGGTCAAATAGATCATCGATACGAGGGAGAGGGTAGTGATTCTTAACGGTAAGCTTATTGAGTTCACGGTAGTCGATACACATACGAAATGAACCATCTTTCTTCTTGACGAATAACATGGGAGCAGCCCCACGGAGAGGTACTTGGACGAATGAATCCCTTGTCGAGCAATTCCTGTAGCTGGCTGGATAATTCTTGCATCTCGAAAGGTGCAAGTCGATAAGGAGCCTTGGCGACAGGAGTCGCGCCAGGTATGAGATCGATATGAAAGTCAACGAATCTAGGAGGAGGAAGACCATGTAGATCTTCAGGAAAGACGTCAGGGAAATCACACACTACTGGAACGTCGCTTATGTTCTTCCCCTTGCCCTTTTATTCCACCACGTGGGCCAAGAAGGCAAAGTTCTGTTTTCGTAAGCATCTGCTCTCCTGAGTGCATGACATCAACTTCAGTCCTCTCGAAGGTCGGTCTCCATAGACATGTAAGATATCACCGGACGGAAGAGGTAAGCGAACAATCTTCTCATGACAGGCAATCTTGGCGTGGTTCTTACGCAACCAATCCATGCCGATAATGACATCAAAGCTACCCAATTGCATGGGTATTAGGTCAATAGTAAACACGTGGTCGTTAAGAGTCAAGGAACAACCACTTAGAATAGAATCAACTAGAATCGACTTTCCATCGGCAATCTCCACCGAAAACAACTTAGGTAACTTAGAGCGTGCACATTTTAACAAAGATTCAAATTCTATGGACACAAAGCTTCTGTCGGCACCAGTATTAAATAGAATCGAAGCGTAAAGGTTATCAACGAGAAATGTACCATTAACGACGTCATTGTCGTTACGAGCCTGATTAGCGTTAAGATTGAACGCTCGTCCACGAGCGGCTGGCTGTTGCTCCTGGTTGAGCTGAGGACACTGATTACGGAGGTGAGTAGTATCTCCACACTTGTAGCATGCACTAACTGCGTTGACTGGTTTAGGATTCTGCGGAGGAGCTGGTAAAGCTTCCTAAGCTGGGGCTTGCTGAACTGGTTAGGCCGGGTTAGCTTGACGGCAATAGGGAGTCGTGTGACCATAGTGATTGCAGTTGGTGCACAAACGACATGCAGAATTAGCAGGATGATGAAAGTTGCAAGTTGCGCACTTGGGATGAGGTCCAGTGTACTGCCTCTTGACTTCTGGAGCAGTAGGGTTTTGAACAGCAGGAGCAGGTTTAGCAGCAGGGTTTGTAGCAGGAACAATAGCATTGCATCCTGAACCCTGAGACTTTCGCCTCATGTTCTTGTTACCACTAGACTGCTGGGTAACTTGGTGAGCAGACTTAGAAGGAGCAGGGTTAGCAAACTGCTTATCACGAACACGGTTGTTATAGAGACTAGCTGCAAGACGGTAGACTTCCTCAATAGTTCCCAGCCGGGCTGCTTCAATAGAATCACGCATAGCAGGAGGTAGACCACTGATGTAATTGGTGATCATACGCTTAGGCGTAGAAACCAAGTGAGGAACGATCAAGCTGAGCTGCTTGAAACGGGTAGTATAAGCCAGATTATCATCACCGATCTGCTTCAAATGCCAGAACTCTTCTTCAAGCTTCAGTTGTTCATGAGGAGGGCATAATTCAAGCATCATCAATTCTTGCACCTCAGCCCATGAAAGAGCATAGGCTTCTTCATTAGAACGGATGTTTCTCTCATTCGACCACTATTCTAGAGCTCTGCCTTGAAACATTCTTGTTGCACTCCTAGTCTTTAGATGCTCTGGGCACTCGCTGTTAATGAAGGTAACCTCGATGCTGTCAAACCACTCGAGCATAGCAGTCACCCCATCACTGCCCGTGAAAGACTTAGGGTTGCAAGAGAAAGTGTTTGTAGCTGAACTTTGTAGACTTTTCTTTCTCCGTCTTAGAGTCAACAAAAGAGGGCGGAGTGTTCGATCCTTGGATCTCAAAGACGATCTTTGGCACGACTCGAGCGATCTGGTCGGCCATGAAGGACATCATCTTTTTCTGAGACTTTTCCCTGGATCTCTTGAGAGTGTCGGATAGCTTACCAGAAGACATCCTAAAGATCCAACAAGAGGATCGTATAAGTCTAGATCACAAAGCCTCACAGTATATAGATTCACACACGATAGATTAAGACTCAAGATTCAACAAGATTCACATAGATTATCGATTTAGAATTCCAACAAGTTTCACATAGTTTCAGGTAGATTCCAGTAAATTCAACACCACCAACCCACGACCTTCACATGACACGTTGTACGAAGTTTGGTCAACATGTCAGAAACGCATATATATAGGAAGTACCAGCGGTGTATCCACCACGTTTCGGGCACATCGCTTTCACCACGTACTCAGTGTCATGTTACGTGTCGCAATTGCCAAACATAATAACACACTCATCATCATCATACGCTCGTAGTTTAACCCAGTAGATTCACATAGATTTAACCCAATAGATTCACGTAGATCCCAATAGATTCCAATAGATTCACGTAGATTCCAATAGATTCACATAGATTCCAATAGATTAGAGTTAACAATCTCAACACAAAACAACGAAATCCTGCATGGCACGTGCTACGAAAGTTCGACAACATGACGGAAGCACTTATATATAGGAGGTACCAGTGGCGTATCCACCATGCTTCAATCATGCCACGCCCGTCTCGCCATCGGTGTCTTGCTTCGTTAACCATAACATTAGATTCCATCACACCTCACATAGATTTCACATGGATTAACCAAGTAGATTCATTAACATAGATTAACCCCGTTAAATTCAACAACCTCAACCCGAGTCCACAAAACTACGAACTTCACTTAGCGCGTGGTACGAAGGTTCGGTAACATGCCAGAAACACTTATATATAGGAAGTACCAGCGGCGTATCCACCATGTTTTAGACATGGCACTTCCGCCTCGTCTTCGGCGCTAGGCTACGTTTTGTATTTTGTTCCTCAAAACAACTCACATATAGACTAAACATAGATTATGATAGGGGTGCAGATAGATTACTCATAGATTCCACATAGATTACACAAGTAGTTTCCCATAGCTTAGAATTCAACCATCTCTTCACCGGTCTGTGCGACACTAAGTTTCGCATGGCACGTGGTACGGAAGTTGGTAACATGCCTGAAACACTTATAGATAGAAAGTACCAGCGGCGTATCCACCATGCTTCAGACACGTCACTTCTGTCTCGTATTTCTATGCCATGTTCCGTTTAGTGCTTCACACCCATGATAACACTTAGGTTCATCAAATAGCTCCACATAGTGTCATAGTTGATCAAGATTCCCACATAGATTAACATCATGAACAAAGCTTCATAAATTTAGTTTGATTCTGAGATTAGAATTAGTGTCTTAGATTGCGGACATACGTGCGAATCGTGTAGAAAGCCTCAAAACAAACGAAGAATCAAGTTTAAAACCACACATAAAAAATCTAGGTAAACACAAAAGACAGGCTCATAAAACATAGGATTGCTCCGGGTAGAGGAACGGTGACTAACCAAGGTGATTCGAACTCCTTTCGAATTGAGACAACGTGTCTTGACTTACTTAGATAAATACGTCATCGATGTTAGGCCCACGATATTCGTCCTTTTGGTCAATTCACGTTCCTAATTGATTGGAAGTTTCGAGACTTTGGCGAGACATAAAATCAAAGAGTGGGACTAGTTATCAAGATCTGAGTTTCACCTCTAACTTGACAACGTCGTACCCTAATAGCGTCGGTACTTATCAATAGATAAGACCTACTAGAATATAGTATGGAAATTCTCCCTTTAAGGTTTGGATGTCATTCCTGACTTCAGGGCAAATCTCGTGCAAAATACAAACACTGTTTAACAGCGTTTTCAAAGTATCAAGTGTATATTGTATCGGCCTTAGGAAAGCCAAGTAAGTTTAGCTGGAAAATGTGTTGCTAGGAAGCAAATACAGTAGAATGCATAAGTCTTAAACAACAGATAAGAATCAAGATTCCTAGAACTATAGGATAGGGCAAGTACTCCTACTTATCCTAATTCCCCGTAGTTATGACTCTCATACCAATCTGTCACACCCCAACCGATGGCGGAAACATCGGGGTGCGGCACTAAGCGTTCAGATTGCTCATGAGTTACCATAACATTAAAAGTTTCATTATAGATTAATAAAGTTTCACGCAAAATTTGTCTAAAACTACATCACCAATCAAAGTATCAAATACAACCATAAATCATTGTTCAAAAATCTAGATTTAACTAGGTGGGTTTCTAAGCATCAGCCCTAGTTTGATTTCCATGATTCAGCATCCTATCAACCTAAAACATGTATTAAAATAAAGTCAGTACAAAAATATACCGGCGAGTATACAAGTTTGAGTATATAGCATAATAGGTTCAAAAGACTCATATCCATAATGTAAATGAGAACAAAATAGTTTCAGCCATGCTAGTGTTCGCAGTTTAAGTGATAGCCCAAGTGTCCCGATGCTTCAGTGTTTTCCCAAGAATCAAGGAAAACTAGAATCCTCCTAACAATACCCCTGAGAATAACGGGGAGGTGCATCTCCTATAGCGCTACTATTGTTAAGGCAGAACTACACCCTCTGGATTAAACGTTCACATAGCATAAAGAATTAAGAATCAAGAATCACAAGTTTCACATTCACATTGGATAGAGTTTAGATTCAAAAGTATCAAGTTTCATAGTTTAATAGAATACATGTTACACCCCAAAGTTTAAAACAAAAAGGGATCGAGTATACTCACAGTGATTGCTTAACAGATTAACTGCTATTGGATGAAAGGGAGCTCTTTAGGTTTAGCCTGATTAGATTATAATAGATAAGTGTCGGACAAAACAACGAGATTGCGCACAAGTGTCGGATCAGTCATCTTGATCGGATGGCGGTTCGATTGGACGACAGTCCGATCGGATTGCCACCAATCAAAGTATCAAATACAACCATAAATCATTGTTCAAAAATCTAGATTTAACTAGGTGGGTTTCTAAGCATCAGCCCTAGTTTGATTTCCATGATTCAGCATCCTATCAACCTAAAACATGTATTAAAATAAAGTCAGTACAAAAATATACCGGCGAGTATACAAGTTTGAGTATATAGCATAATAGGTTCAAAAGACTCATATCCATAATGTAAATGAGAACAAAATAGTTTCAGCCATGCTAGTGTTCGCAGTTTAAGTGATAGCCCAAGTGTCCCGATGCTTCAGTGTTTTCCCAAGAATCAAGGAAAACTAGAATCCTCCTAACAATACCCCTGAGAATAACGGGGAGGTGCATCTCCTATAGCGCTACTATTGTTAAGGCAGAACTACACCCTCTGGATTAAACGTTCACATAGCATAAAGAATTAAGAATCAAGAATCACAAGTTTCACATTCACATTGGATAGAGTTTAGATTCAAAAGTATCAAGTTTCATAGTTTAATAGAATACATGTTACACCCCAAAGTTTAAAACAAAAAGGGATCGAGTATACTCACAGTGATTGCTTAACAGATTAACTGCTATTGGATGAAAGGGAGCTCTTTAGGTTTAGCCTGATTAGATTATAATAGATAAGTGTCGGACAAAACAACGAGATTGCGCAAAGTGTCGGATCAGTCATCTTGATCGGATGGTGGTTCGATTGGACGACAGTCCGATCGGATTGCCATTCGATTGAGGTGGCTCATGTAAGTGGGGGACGAATTGCCATTCGATCATAGAAGTTTCCAAAGTTTCAAGTTTCTAAAAAAGTTTCTAAGTGTTGAAAGATTTCAAGACACATTGTCACTTCGATCGGATGGCGGTTCGATCGGACGGCTGTCCGATCGGATTGCCATTCGACGATCAAAGATTCAAAGTTTCAAAGTGTTTAAGGTTACGAGGGAAGTGTCACCTGATCGGATGGCAGTTCGATCGGATGGCTATCCGATCGGATTGCCATTCGATCGAGTTGTCCTTGTCCCGTTCATAACCTTGTAAAGTTTCTGAGTTAAACGTGATGTCATGGTACGTATTGAGACAATGGTAGACACGTCAATGTACAGCCGTCCTAATCGGATGGGAACCACCCCAGTCCTGTTCAGGTGTCTGTCCATGACAGTGCTTTTATCGGAATCCGTACCCAGGTCATCTTTTTCCGGCAACAATCCATCCCCAAGCCGACTCTAGACTAATCATCAAGTCTATAGTCCGTTTAGATCGGATCCCACCATTTTAAGTAAAGGTTTAGGAAATGTAGAAGAATAACATAGGTTTTTAGCTAAAAAGTCTAGATTTAGTAAAGAATCGGTGTAAAACGCATGAAATTCCTTAGATCTGAGCTAGATCTTGAACGGAATGACATCACTCCAAAGTTTGTACAAACCGCCATGATGATGTCACTCTCAAGAGCTCAAATCACAGAGATTTCACGGTGAAAAGTGAGATTTCAAAGGAGAATCTCGTAGAGAATAGTGTAGTGATCAAGGATGTACAAGAATCTAGTGTAAAACGTACCAAAATCACCGAGAAATGGAAGAAAAGTGCTTGAGAGTGAGAGGGCGTGTGTTCTGATCGAATGAGGCTGTCACATCAGTGAGAATGATGTGACAGGCCTATTTATAGTGTCAGGGAGAGAGTGCAAGGCGGTGTGCAGCGGATCAGATGGCGGTTCGATCGAATGGCCCTCTGATTGATGGTCATCCGATCGGATTGCCATTCGGTCAATCCCATCCTTTTCGTGTTTCCCGTCTTTGTTTCATTTAAGTGTTGCATTGCGTATTATTGGGTAATAGTATCACATAACTAGATTACATCATTAACACCTTAGTTTCCAAGTTTCAAAGATTCCACCAGTAACAAGTCTCCAGTCTCTCGTTCAACCAAGTCTCAAGTTGCATGAGTCTCAAGAGTCAAGCACCAAAGTATCAAGTATCAAGAATCATAGTCCATAAGAATCAAGATTCTAGTTTCCAAGCATCAAGTATCAAGAATCAAGCCTCAAGAATCAAGTGTCAAGAATCAAGTTTCATAGTGTTAACCATCAAGAATCAAGTTTCTAGAATCAAGCATCATAGTATTAAGAATCAAGAATCCAAATTTAAGCATCACAAGCATCAAAAGTGTCAAGTATCACATAGTTTAGGGACTAATATTGACAATAGCCGAAAGTCTAAGGACGCAGGCGTTACAATTTCCCCTCCTTTAGGAGATTTCGTCCCCGAAATCTAGGAAGAAGACTGCTCGAAGAGCTGCGGATACTTGGTCTTCATCTCATTTTTAATTTAGCCATTGGATCATGTTTTTTACTATTTTTCTAGGTTTAGCCACCATATGTAAGTATAAATATGTATGGTGTGTTTTAATTTAATCCCAACACTAAAAAACGCTTATTGTACTTGTCTATATTAAAAAAAAATTATTCAAATGGCTTTATCAAGTGCGGCATCTTCCGTTGGTTGTGGTCCATCTTCAAATCTTATGGTTTTGAACATTGTCTACGAAAAGGAACCTGAAAATTGGTGTAACTTTGATTTATGTGAAATGTCGAGCGGTCTAAAAACGACTTGTTGCAAACTTTGTGGTAATTGTTTTGCAATAGATGCAAACTCAAACTTTAAAAAAACATACTACCTTGAAAGATTGCAATGCGTTGAAAGAAGAACTGTAAGTCCCAAATACTTGGATCTTTCAATGATATCAAACAAACACCAAGGATGGGCGAAATCCAAACTTGGTGAGATTCAAGAAAAAAAGAAAAATAAGAACAATATCGAATCACATTTAAACTTGCACACGATTCTATTACTCAAGAGCAAAACCGTCGGGTACAAGTTCCTAACGTCTCTCTCTGTTTCTCTAATCTAGGGTTTCTCTCTGTAAGTGTTCAACCTGATTTATGAGACATAAATCAGTTTATATACCCTAGACAAGCCCACTTCCCTACATGGGCTCCCCTTTGGCTTGCCTGGTGCACATAGCCTTAGGCAAGGCCCAATGACCTATAATGGTCCAAAACCCAATATAAACTAACCCGGTAATGCCCAGTTCGCTACCATAGCCTGTTGCGTATATTTGATGCATCAGTCTCACACTTCTAGGGCCTAACAATCTCCCCCTACACTGATGCATCAAATTGTCTTCATATCAGGAATTCTGCAATGTCTTCAACGAAGTCTATGGTTGTCGCTATGTTGCAGGTGTTGTGGAAGTTCTTGACTTTTGAATTCTCAACACTGGGTCTCTTTCTTCTTCTCTTGTGGTTAGCTTCATATCAGGATCACGATCAGGATCTTCTTGGACATCTTGTTAAAAAGAATGCGAGAGGATGATTCTTAGTAGCTCTTTTCTTCTTTAATCTTTCTCTTTCAAGTTGGTTCATAGGTACTACTTCAAAAGTACTATCATTGTCAGACGATGACTCGTATCTGGTTCTTCTGACTCATGTATATCTTGTTGTTGTGAAGCTTCATGCTTTGTCAGCAGCTAACAGCATCTCATTCGTCATCAACCCCTGTTTCTTGATTGAAATCAAGTTCTGCACATGCTCATAAATTCATAAGCAAACATTTCTATATAACAGAGGAAAGTACCATATGAACACCTAATACATCCAAGTACTTGTACTCGGGTCTCACAATTTGAATTCTTTCAACTTTTAATAATCAGTCAAATCTTCAAACAGTTAATAATTTTTAATAAAACAAATAAACACTCTATTTTTGGATTTTTGAATTTTCTAATTTTTAGTGTTTTAATAAAACAAATGAAGAAATTTGCACCCAAGTAGAACAAACACAAGAAAGTTGA